>UNPR01000091.1:0-175889 GCA_900536425.1 Hymenoscyphus linearis | reverse complement strand
CTAACTTAGTTAAACCTTTTAGGAGGTAGGACTTAGTATAAAAGGTCGACGTAAAAGTAATCTTATTAGCTTTCTAATCTACTATCGGATTATGTTTCGAAAGCTAGGGTTTACTAAAAATAACCTTATAAGAGGCTAATTTAGTAATATAGAATCGTTAATCCCGGTCGACATACTTACCGACTTAAAGGTCTAGGACAGCGACGTAAGTAATATCCCTAGTAGACGAGGGGGTACTATCAACAGTTCGTAATCGGCGAGGTCGGAAGAGGGGGTATAATAAGAATCCTTGTTTTTACGTAAAATTAGAATTAATAAAACATTTAGTAGAAGCGCTAGAGTTAAGTAGAGAGTATATAGATAAAGTTAGGTTCTTATTTTTATCTAATAACCTATATAGAATCTCTATTATATCCTTCTATCTTTCCTCTAGCGATAATAATACTAAGTTTATCTTCTTTATTCGTCGTCTCTAGGGGCGACTATTACTAGAGACTAGGCTTTTCCCTTGTTTAACTTCTTCTCTTCCTCCTTCTTCTTGTCCTCTTTTACTTTTAAAGCTAGGTAGGCGGTCTTAGCGTACTTGTCGCTAGAATAGTAGAAGTATAAATTGTTCTTAAGCTAGAACTCTCGGCGAGCGTCGCGTTCGTCCTAATTACGCGGGATTCGTCTCTCGTTAATAAACTTCTAAGTCTAAACAGGCTTAGTATTACTAATCTTAGTAGCGTCGATTTATATAGGGTCACTATTAGCGGCGGCAGCGGTAGCGGCGGGAATAGACCGAGTAGATTGTAGGACTACTGTAATAGTAGTACCTTTCTTAGTGTAACCGGGTCCTAAAGCGGCTAAGCAAGTGTTATAAGTATTCTTAACTAACTTAATTATATTATCTAACTCGATATTTTCTAACTACCCGCCTCCGCTTAAAACTTGACGGTGTACTTCGGGGTGAAGGGCGGCCTTTAAAATGCCTATCGTAGTAAATCCTTCTACCTAAGCTTCTAATGCTAAGGCTCTGTTCACTCAGAATGTTAGAGCTCAATATCGTCCTGATTCAGGTAGTTTTATAGGGTGTGTAGGTCGTAAATATACACTATTCTCGATTAAAACCGTGTTCCGGCGCCTTTAAATTAGTCTCTACTCTAAGTAAACAGAACGACGATATTAAGACTTAACATCGTATCGATCACTTTTTTAATCTACTTAATGTTAAGTCTTAATATCGCTTTAGTAGTAAAAGTAATAACAACCTCTAGAGGTTGTTATCGAGCTCAACATCCCACCAAGACTCGCCCGCCACGAGTATATACCACCACCACCACCACATTATTTTATACTATATTCGACTATTATAGATTCCGACGATGATGCGTAATAAGATAAAGACGAGATATTAATTCTTAGTATAGTATTTACGATTCTCGAAAGTAATAAAGAGTCGGTACCGCCACTAGAATTAGCTAGGAAACAACGCATGTACGGCGGGCGTAGTAGTACTAAATATATAAAGGAGTTACTAGAAAGTGCTCACCCTCGAAGAGTACGACAGGTTCTTCGTATATCAATTAAGACTTTTTATAAGCTTTACGAATGGCTTATATAGTATAGTAGTTTAAAAGAGAGGCGGTCGACGTACAAGGGCGTAGAACGATATATGTCGGTAGAAGAAAAGGTTATTATATTTATATATATAACCGCTAAATCGAACTCGAATCGCGATACGTAAGAAGCGTTTTAGCATTCTAGACATACTATCTATAGGTAATTATTTAGCTGTAAAACCAGGTAAAAAACTTACTTCGTTAGGGCGTTCTATGAAACCCTTAACGCGCTACTCAAGCTCTATCCCCACGTCGTAAAACAACCGGATGCCACTACTCCTACGTTACTATATATTACTAAAAATCCTCGATATATACTATATTTTAAGGACTGTTTAAGTGCCTTAGATAGGACTTATATTAGTATGTATGTTCCGTTAAATATACAAGCTGCGTATCGTAATCGGAAGGGCACTTTATCGTAGAACGTACTCGTAGTTTATAACTTTAAAAAAGCGTTTATATATCTTCTACTAGGCTAGGAAGGGTTAGTACATAATAGAAGGATACTCTAAGACGCTATTACAAGGTATGGATTTATAATACCAGAGGGAAAATACTACCTAGGAGATACTAGATATAGTAATTCTACGTTTGTAATATCGCTATTTTGAGGGGTGCGATACTACCTAAGAGAGTAGAGACTAGCGGATCAAAAGCCGTAGAACGCGAAGGAGCTGTTTAATTTATAGTATACGTCTCTATAAAGTACGATCGAGTATATCTTTAGTATAGTAAAGCGTAAGTTTAAGATCCTAGGGCATATAGTAGAGTACTCGATCAATACGTAAATCCACCTCGTACTAGCGGTTTATACTTTATATAACTTTATCTTATTTAAGGAAGGCGAGGATAAAATATTTAATAACAGTAACAAGGACAAAGTAGATGTAGATCAAATAGAGAAGGAGCAGAGGATATAGAATACAATTAAGCGTACAAGGCTTATAAGAACTAGTAATAGTAAAGAGATAGATAACTTAAGAGATATAATCGCAGGGCAGATGTAGGTAGATTATTAAACATATCTAGGATATTAGCGTCCTCTTTATTTACTAGGCATAGAAATTATTTTAGTTAAGCTACTATATAAATTTATATGGCGAGCGTACGAGT
Source organism: Hymenoscyphus linearis (assembly GCA_900536425.1). Taxonomy (NCBI): domain Eukaryota; kingdom Fungi; phylum Ascomycota; class Leotiomycetes; order Helotiales; family Helotiaceae; genus Hymenoscyphus; species Hymenoscyphus linearis. The sequence continues at coordinate 173,172 of UNPR01000091.1, read as the reverse complement.
TTAATTTCCTATATAAACGAAGGTAAGGCTACTAATATAGCTAATTCTCGTCATCTACTTCTAACCCCTTATTCTACCCCTTACCTACCCCCGCTCCTACAACATCTACTACTAGAACTCCAACCTCACGCTCTAAGAAGATATCCCTAAGGTCTTCTAAAGAACTTATAAGCATTCCTTCCTTACGCTAAAAAGGAATACACTATATCCTAGTACTTATACGTCATACGACTATTATAGTTACGACCGAAGATCGCTATAGCTTGTTTAATAGAAGATCTACGATTCTCTACTAAACGTCTGACGGTATTAGTAAGATCTACCATTCCTCGATCCTTTCTAATCGCGCGAGTACGAGACTTTAAACCGGAATTATCTCGTCGTCTAGATATAGCGTCTAGAAGGTCTAACTGTCTACCGCGACGTCGAGAAAATATAACTCTAGTAGGGTCCTTACGTAAAGTCTTAAGTAAGACAGTTCGATCTCTAGTAGCAACTACACCATCATACAATTCCTTAAGAATATCTACATACTAAAGAGAGTTGTTTCGGTGCCATTTAACTGACGGGCGGACCTGAGGACTAGTAAGTATACGGGGTATAAAACGAGGCTATTTACTAACCCTAATGAGATCGGTCTATGCCTACGCCGTAGCAGTTATTAATTAATTGACTTAATCCTAGCCAAATCTAGATTGTTCCTTTAAGAACCGAAAATCCTTATACATAATTTTAAATACGTTCTCCTTCGACTTACACTTCTCGATCGTCATATCACCTGGCGTACTACTATACAATTCGCAGATACGTAGTATTACTAGATTATACTATACCTCCTTCTTCTACCTACTGTCAGCTCTTTTCCCACTTCGCAAAGCCTCGAGCAATTTAAGGAATAAAGCCTCCTCTATCTTTTCCGTCTAATTAAGCGTCGCTTTCTCTTTTTTATCGCCTTTAAGGATAGTAATAAAAGGCGGGCCAGCAGCAGCAGCAGCAGCAGCAGCAGCAGGTTGAGGCGGAGGCTAAGATTCTCCGACAGGCTCATGGTTAGTCGGATCGGCAGTAGGAGGCGACAACATACTTTTAACAGTGACTACTAAAGCACCTAGAACCGGAACCGAGTTATTAATGATCGATTCTACTGTGATCCTTAGAGCAGCAGCAGCAGCAGCAGCAGGAGCATGAGCTTTACGAGGGCGTCTAGGTGGCATTTTAGAATAAAAAGAAGACAGAATAATCGTTAGATAAGTTCCTAATATCTTATAAGAAAACAAGTACAATTGAATAGGAAGTACAATAGGCTAGATTATATACTAATTTCACAGAAAAACAGATTCCTTACCGCTCTTTTACATTATCAATCAATAGTATAGAACGACTTAATAATACTAATTTTTTCCTTACCGCTCTTTTACCTTATTAATCAATAGTATAGAACGACTTAATAATACTAATTTATCCGTCGAATCAACTAATATTTCGAACACCAAATGCGAACAAATACCTGATTTAAGGCAGACTAGACACGCGATTATTCGCGATTATTCGCTAGCACCACGAAATCGCACTAAAATCCGACTGTTAGACGAAACGCGGGGAAAGAAAATCTTAAAACTTAGTACAGGGATAGGGAGTAAGACTATACCTATTTTAGACGATATTAAGACTTAACATCGTATAGATTAAGTAGATCAGACCTACACGATGTTAAGTCTTAATATCGTCTAAAATAGGTGTAGTTTACTTGGTATATTGAGGTCTAACATTCTAAGTGAACAGAGCCTAAACCAACCTACTTAAGTAAGAATTCGATAGTGTCGCGCTGTCTTTATTTCTCGTTTAAGAGTAGCTTTATCGTAGTATCTCGGCTAAACTTATTACTATAAGTAGATGTTAAATACTCGAACATCTACGAGATAGAACTTATAGGTGCCTTAAAAGCGGTATTAGGAGTAAGATATCTATCGAAGTGTCGGCGTACGTTTCCTTCTAAGTAACCGAGTATATACTTTATACGCTTAGGCTCGGAGGACTACTAATTAGCATTTATACTCAGCTTAATCTTAACATCTTAAAGAAAGCTTTATAGATTATAGGGCTTGTGTCGGTCTTTACCACCGAAAGGGAGAGGATCTCGGTAGCGCTTCGAGGAACTACTACCGCCGCTACTAGTATAACTACCTATATTTAATTTCTAGAGGTAAAGTTAAAGAGCAGCGACGTCGTTTTATAGGCTCGTAATCTAGGCTAGAGCGGGACTAGTAGTAGGGGGCTGTTAATAGTTTTAGTAATTCCTAATTTAGTCTTAAAGACCTATAACCTAGTTCTAAAGATGTATAACCTAATCGGTCTAATCGATACGCGACTGAAGTTGGCTTTAAAGGCCTATAATATAGTTCTAAAGACTCGTAATTTCGTTCTAAAGACTCGTAACCTAATCGGTCTAATCGATACGCGACTAAAGTTAGCTTTAAAGGCCTGTAACTTAATCTTAGAGGTCTACGGCTTAATTAGATTGGTTAATAAATCCCTAGATCTATGCCTTAAGTATACCAACCTTATTAAGGTAAAGTTAGTTCTAGATATTAAGATTCTAAGCGTTAGTTTATAATTGTCGAAGGTTAGTTTACGATTGTCGAAGGGAGGTAGTAAGGTCGGTAAACACTTAAATAAACTAATCGTTATTAAAGTTGTAGAGTGTGACGAGGTCGGAATACTTAGAAGCCGAAGCTAATAGAGTACCGAACTCGTCGTAAGTTGTATTCGGAGGAATAGACATAGCGAGTACGACGACTAGGTTAGGTCGAACTCGATTAGGAAGAAGGCGATTAATATATTAGGGAATCACTAGAAGCGTATAAAAGACTACTCTAGAATAAGGTTAAGATTAATCGCGAGCCTTCTAAGAAAGTCCTAGAGCTAGCTAATATTTATAGTCTATAACAAAGAATCTACGCTATACCCGATTAGGCTAATTAGGGAAGCTCTATCTATAACAACATTTAAAACAACATTTACTAAGCGAGTCAACAAACCTACACGTGACTACATTCCATCTACAACCACAAACCTATACCCACATTCAATCGATAACCCAAATCCACACGTGACTACATTCACCTAAGCTTCGTGCCCTCACATAGAAGTTATAAAAACTAAGAAAAGACTAAACTCCTTTAACCGTACTCGGCTCTTTCTACTTATAGATTATAGACACCTTATCTAGGTCTACTTTAATACCGTCTATACTAACTATAAAGCTAAGGTACTTTATATAAGTAACACTAAATTCGCACTTCTTAATGTCCGCTTATAGCCTAGTATCTCGAAGTCTCTAGAGGACCTTTTATACGTGTTTGTTATACTTAAGAGGGTTGTCGGAGTAAATAAGGATGTCGTCTAAGTAGGCGGTATAGAAGTTGTCTAGGTAGTCGAAAAGCACGTCGTTTATATAGCGCTAGTACGTAGTAGGACTATTCGTAAGACTAAAAGGAAGTACTTTATACTTATACGAACTATACCTAGTATAGAAAGTCGTAAGGTCTTCTACGTCTAGGTACATCTAAATATAATAAAAAGCCTAGCGGATATCGAGCTTTATAAAGATCTTTATACTAGCTAGGCGAGCAAGGGTCTCGTCTATAAGCGGTAAGGGGTAGCGGTCCTTACGAGTAAGAGCGTTTAGCTTATAGAAGTCGATACAAAAGCGTAGGCTGCTATTTAGCTTCTGTACAAAGAGAGTAGGCGAGGCAAAGGGTGCTTAGCTTAACTCGATAAATCCCTTATCTAGGTTCTTAACTAGATACTGCTTAATAGCCTTAAGCTTATCTACTAACTGATAGTATAGCGGACTATAACTAAGAGTGTTCGGGGTTTCTAGCTATATACGTTGGTCGTACGGTCGGTAAGGTAGGAGTTTGTCTAATACTACCTTTAAGAATATATCCTTATACGAGTTATACTATATAGGTAGCTTATCCTTAATCTCCTATACCGTTGCTTAGTCGTTAGCCTCGAGAGTCTCTTTCTCTTAGACCCTCTAGTCTACCTTATATAGGCTGGTAGTAAAGAATTCGTTCTCTTTCCGTCGTAGGTAGAGGTAGAATCCGTTAGCGCTAATATAAGCGATGTCTATAGAAGGCCAGGGTTACTAAGCTAAGGACTTGTCTTATATATCCTATTTGTATTTCGGGGTACTACTAGTCTTAATTTCTATTGTCTCTTAGCCCTTATCTCCTAAGCCTATTTCTTCTAAAAGAACGCTCGGCGGGGGTAGACTAGCGGGGCGGGCGAGGATACGAGAGGGCTTGTCTTGTCTTCTATCCTAACGTCGTATATCTTCCCTCTCTATAGTACGTTCCCTAGCTAGTACGTCTCGCTGATAATTAGGCTAAGTATAACGAGGGGCGATGTAGCTTCTAGGTATAAGAATCTCTTTCTAAAAAGTAGGCGGAGCGGAATACTCGTCGTCGTTAGGCTATATTAGTCTTCCTTGTCCTAGGTTCAGCTAGATTTTAAAGTAAGCCATCTACTTAAGTCCTAGGATTATATCGTAGTTCCTAAGGTCTAGGATATAGAAGGGGATGTCTCTTTGTCGGTGTTTGTCTATAGAGAGTTAAAGGGTAAGGATATAAGTAATAGACTTACTTAACTTACCGTCAAATCCTTTAGTAGTAATAGGTTGTTTTAATTTTTAAGGTGTTAGGTTAAAGAACTTAGCTATATTAATAGTATAAGCGGTGTTAATAAAAGTAAAGCCATTTGCTCTAGTGTTAATTAAGGCGTAGGTTTTAATTGTAATTCTATTGTTTTCTAGTATATAGGGAACTATAAAGTGTTTTCTACCTATTAATCGACTTAAGTTAATCTTTTTTAGACTAGGAGTATACCCTAGGTAGGAGTCTTAACCTAGGGTTCCTCTTTTCCTAAATCGTATAAGAGCTCTTTGTCTATCGCTTCTCCTTCTTTCCTAATCTCTTTAACGTCTACCCTCTTTAGCTCTAGGTAGGCGGCGGTAAAGTGTCCCTTCTTATAACAGTTATAATAGGTAGTGTTTTCGTTAGCGGGTGTTAGGCGCCTTACTTCGATAAGGCGGGGCTTTTCGCTAGTAGCGCGCTTAGGAGTAAGGTTAGACGTAGAGCGTAGAGTAGGGAAAGATGTCGGCATTAAGCCTAAAGCTTATAGGGCTAGTATAGTTAGCTTTCCTTTATATCGCTTCTAGCGCTCCTCTCTTACGGTAATACGCCTTAACTCGGTATCTAACGACAAACAGCTTACTAACAACTCCTAGTATATACTAAGAGTCTATAGAATTAGGGCTATTCCTCTCTAAAGAGACGTCGTAAGTCTATTATATAAGTCTAAGCAGAGACTGGCTTAAGGGATTTATACTTCTCCTACTAGGTGTAGGAATTAGGTCTAGAACTCGGCGAACGTCTAAGTTGTCTTTATAGTATAATAATAGTTATACTTATATCTAGCGTCTTATACTTAGTTTAGGTTTATATAGACAGAAGTAAGGTACTTAATTATCTCTCTAGAAGAGGTAAAACGGGTCTAAGAGTCTTTGTTATAGTGTAGCTAAAGGTGTCGCTAAGCGTCTCTAGTAGTACGGTTAAACAGGTATAGTATCTTATCTTCTTTATCTTAGAAGTAGTCTACGTTACTTTAGAATTTACCCTAAATTTAGATCTTCTAGCTAGGAAAAGTAGGGTCTTGTCTGTTAGATAAGAGTTAAGGATCTAGCTGTTTCTTTAAGTACTTATAGCTAGTACTCGAGCTTAGTGTCGTAGAATTAAGGGTATTACGTTCGATAGATTACGCAACATACTAAGGTAAAGGTTATAGGCCTACTAAGGGGTTGTTAGTACTGCCTAAAGTAGTAAGTCGATCGAGGATTTAGCTTAGTATATTGTCGGTATTACACTAGTTCTTAGAGAGGATATAAATCTGTTCTTAGAGCTAGGCTACGTTAACCTCTTCGACATCGTCGTAGTTAGAGTCTAGCTACTAGGTCTAGCTATCTTTAACATAGATTGTATTATCCTAAGTGTCGGCGTCGGCGTTAGCGTTATCGGTAGAGCCTTGTCTTAATCTTAAGGACTTCTTTTAGTACGCCCCCGCGGGACGCGCTTTTAGGGCTATCGTAGTAAGGAAGGTCTATCTTTGAAATAGGCGTATATCTAGGGCGCTACGCTTACTAGATCTTCTTGAGTCCCTTTAAAAAGCTCTACGGCTAGGTAAATAAGGATCGTAGGGTCCTTCTACTACGATAGATAGATAGGAAGGGATATTTAGTAAAGCCTTCCTAGGTAGTATAAGAGAGCTTAGAATAATGTAATAATACGTATAACTAATAGACCGCGTACGAAGGTACGACTACGTCTAGTGTAAGCCTAACGTTATAGAACTATCTATTCGAGGATTCTAAGCTAAAGAGAAGAGAAGAGCTCGAGAGAGCTCGAGTTTAAGTATATAGTGTAGGCTGCCAAGGCCGCTAAGCGGCGCCACGTGATCTAAGCGGCACGTGATGGTCAAAACCATCACAAGTAATAGCTTTTAGCTTTAGTTTTCGTACTAGCTTTATCCTCTATAACTTATAACTAAACAATAACGCTTAAGGCTTTTAAATTATAGAGATAATCTAACAATTCCTTAGATTAAACGAAAAGATCTAAATTTTTATTAGACTATAAATAGAAACCTATTATAATAGATTATTAACAACTATAGTAGTATAAGGTAGTCTAAGTATAGATAGTACTATCCTACCGTACCCTTAAGGTATAGGTTTAAGCGCGTTATATAGCGGAGAATTTATATACGAGCTTAACTTAGACGGGCTAAGGTAGACAAAGGCGTAGATAATAAGCTAGTTAAGCGATTAGTATAAGGACTTATAGGCCTACTAACAGTTTAGTAAGTAGCGATAATAGAAACCTACGGATATATTAATATACCTAAGTAGAATTCCGTCTGACCTAGTAAACTATAGATTTATAGTATACGATCTACCTCTCATACTAAATTTAAGCGTAGATAATAGGGTCGACGTACACAGTCTAAATAGATTACTACTATATATCTATTTATCGGATTTAGCGACGGTAGTAGCGTTATTATATAGAGGTATTACGGCTCTACTACGAGGCTAATTGTAGCTAAGTACTTTTAACACAGTAGGTAATATAATTAAAGACCGCCGAAAAATTAGAGACATAGTAATAACCATCGACGAAGCAATTTTATATATAGAAATAGGATTATATAAGAAGGTAAGAAGGGTGTACTTTATAGGCTAATACATTAACATAGGCTAATACATTAACATAGGCTACGTAAATGTAGATATAGTGATTGTAGGAAACTATAAGACAACGAAACTACTAATCTATAGAAACAAGTCGAACCTATAATACTAAAGACACGACCTAACGCTAGTAGTAGGCTGTCCCCCTTAGGTAGTGTATATTGCCCTAATAGGGCTCTAGACAAGGGGACTTCTAAGGAGGATGTAGCTAGAGCTAGTAGCTAAAATCAGACAAGCTCGATTAGACTAGCGAAAGGTAGACAACTAGAGCTAGTCTAATAGAGTACTATATAAAGAACCTACGAGATATAGAGTAGAGGACGTTATATAGACGGGGGAGTCGGACACCCGACTACTAAAAAGACTAAGAACTTTACCCGACCCTAAAGTAGGTAGCTTAAGCCGTCTAAAGACTACGACTATAGTAACTATAGATATAATAACAGCCGAAACATATAAGCTATACGCGTAGATATAGAAAGAAATATATAATAATAGTATAGATAGAAATAGCTTCGAGAGATCGAGTTTACTACGTAATAACAAGGATAGTAGCCCGTTCGAAAAACATTAAAGTAATTTACTTAACTAAAGATTCGACTTAGCTATATATAGCGTAGGTGTTCTAACACTAGACAATAGTAATCTAAATCTAGAAGGATTTATACGCGGTATAGAGCTTAATAACATTTTAGCTTTAGACAACTTTATATTTTAGCTAAGGCAACTAACGCTAGCAATCCTAATAGTAGAATTGATAATATTATAGATAGAGTAAGACCGCTTATAACAAGAAGCTATATAGCTCTAAAACGAGATAGAGAGACTCTAATAAGAAAACAAGGAGCTGGCCGAGGCCCTTTAAGCCAGATAGATCTAGATATACTTTACTTATATAAAGGGTGTTATATTAGCGGCGACGCTTATAAAATTAACTAGTATAGTATTCGTTAAAATGCTAGAGTCGGGAATGTCACCCTATAAGATCGCCTAGGCGAGAGAAGTCGAGTAAGTAAGAGGGGATGTAAAGAAGGTTATTAGAGAGCTAAAGGATATAGTAGAAAAAGATAAAAAGCTATAGTTCGATAATATAGATAATTTAGAACAACGTTTAACTATATTAGAACTCGGAAGATCTAGTCCTAACAACCTATACTTAATAAAAGTAGCTAATACTATCGACGAGAAGGCGTAAGTAGTATAACCCTTTAGGACGAAGGACGTAGAAGTAGGGGGGGAGAGTAATATCGGATTAGGAAAGTCGAAAGATATAAGCGATCGATACTAGATTAGATAGATAAAAGGTACTAGATTATAGAGAGTACCTAGTAGAAGTAAGTTAGATTATAGAGGGAGCCTGGTAAAAAGTTAGTTAGTTAACCTTATGCCTTTAGGACGAGGTCATTGTCGAAGGCGGGCATCTATAATAACCTAGTTACGTAGTATAGGATCCTTCTAGTCACGGGGCTTGCCAAGGGCTTGGCACCACTATATTATTCAGTGTAGTAGATAGATTATAATATAAGCTTTTACACACACACACCTCACACTAGACTAGTGCTCACAATAATCCTACTAACGCTATAATAAAGATAAACGCAAATAGCGCTCTAAAGGCTCTAATCGATATAAATAAGATCGTAATAACACCGAATACTTAGGTTATAAGGGAGTAATAGAGGGATAGAGTTTTATACCTATTCTAATACTCTACTTTTAGAGTTCTATCTTACCTTATTCCATTCTGTTTTTAGATTACTTAAAAGTACTATAAGTGTTAGGATATATATTGTTTATATAGTCACATGTTTTTATAGTTATATAATACCGAGCTCTAGTACTTAACCACTTGAGCTCGCTTATCCTTATTTAGCTCTTTACTCGATTATTATACTCTACGAACAGGTGTATACGGTTCACCCTCTTTTACACCAACAATATTATATATACCTTTGGGCTTAAATAAACCTAGGAAATCCTATACTAAAATAACTAGTATCTATTCTAACAAGAGGGGAAGGTCTAGACTCTACAGTTATATAGCCTACTTTAGTCACGCGTACGTATAAAATGCTTTCTAATGTTCTATAAATAGACTTATACTTTTTGTATATAATTCCCTATCTTAGTACTCCCCTCTACGTATTCTGATTAATCGACCTAATTTGTAACCCTACTAAAAATCGGCAACACTACCACTTATATATATATATATATATTTATCTATTAATTGATAAGATATAATCGTTAAGGGCTCAAGGCATTATAGAGGAATATAATACACAATTTTAGTCAGTGTTACTATTATAAAAGTATACTAAATAAGGGTGGTGGTGGTATAGGTCTCGGAACACATTGGGTCGGTTAATCAGGATACGTAGAGCTCCCCTATACCCCTCTGGAGGTCTTAGGAAGATTAAGCCTCGCTTAGCTCTCCGCCTGGCGTAAAAGTACAATCAAATCAAATCAAATCAAATCAAATATCCAGCTACCTTGCCATCATTACTCTCTTCGTGTACTGGGCTTCCGATTTTCAGAGGGAAGGGTGTGATATTAAGGATAAATTGGTAGATGTTTAAGAAATGGGATTGTACTGTGGTGTCTAGAAATATCTCTTTGATGTAGGAATACCTATCATGACATCCACATCTTGGATTCCAATTACATGGCTTGATGGATCCTTTTTCTGTACAACATTTCAGGAATCCAAATAATCTGCCCTTCTGGGAGGGACGAGTGAAAACCAGAATACATAGACGTGATTCTAGGTCGTCATCCCATGACCAGTGGTCATATTCTTCCCCACACTTCGATGGTTACGCAACCATCAATTCTACACCCTATTCTTCTACACTCGACGAACCTCATACTATTCCTCTCTTTGGCAATTTGGCAGCTCTCTTATATAAATTAGGTTACGTCAATACAGATTGAAACTATACGAATCAGGTTCGCAAAAGCCCTCAAGATTTTCGATAGATGTAAGACTTACAAGTACTCCTCAGCCTAGCTCAAACCCACGCGTGGTTTTTGGCGGTCTCTGGGAAGCGCGCCACTACTGCAGACTCCACACGTGGCATCTGAATGCTTCTGTCAACTAATTTATTGGGTGGCGAGTGGCATCTAAAAGCTTCTGTCAATTAATTTATTGGGTGGCGAGTGGCATCTAGAATACAGCAACGTAACACATCAACACAAGTATTCGTACCGCCGATGAACTGATTAGACACCCATTACTATAAATGGGTATTGCAGTACCGTTTCAATTTACATTACTTCAAAATTTCACTTCATAGAATTTCTACGGCGTGATATCAAAGAACCAAGGTAAGTGGAATTTTCCAAACAAAGTTCAGCCTTTTGCCCTAATGCAAGCCTCAGTACCATCAGGCATGATGATGTACTTCAGTGGCTGGGCTCTACTTCACTTGATAGCCATGATCGCTTATCCAGTCCTTTGATTCGCTTGAAATTTACGAGTATTTTGTACCCGTTAAACTGGTAGCTGTAGCGTCTTGGCACGCAACGTCAGGTATTGAACGTGCACATACTTGGGACTATGCCAGGGTCAGAAAATCCCGTTTTTAGTATATGAAAGTACGTTTTATTTATAATTTGAAACTGCGACTGAACAGATAATTCGGGCCAGTCCTTCTATGTACCCTGTTTATTTATGTACATTCCACGTTATTCATTTCTTAAGATATACTCCCAATTCTGACGAGACGTTACGTTTTTTACATCTGGTCCGTCTCAATTAGGCTAAGCGTTGGTGTTTTCGCCTATTTTGCTACCGCTATGGCGGAGTAAGGGATGGAAGCTGAAGTGGTGAAAGTGGTGAGTTTTTGTATTGTCGTTAACAACTACGGCGTGGTATACGGCCATCTTTGCCACTACCGGTATTCCAGTTCAATCGCCCCGTGTACCCGAGTACAAAACTTCTCGACTGCTAGTTGTATCAACCATATACTGACCTACCTTGGCGTCCCGAACTCAAGTCATGATATCCTAGGGCTAGACCAACAGTAGCATCGTAAGAGGCGATCAGCTTGGCGCTTATATTTACCATCCCAAAAAGAGAAAGGTATGTCGCGCTCTGATGGATGATCACTGGAAAGCGAGTGCTAGCATTTCGTCTGCTCGTGGCTACTCCAATTACTCCGTTACTAGTGCATTATTCTTGATCTTTTGCAAGCCGGACTGGAAACGCCTCGCGAGATGCGGTGATTGTATGGCTGATTCAGACCTTGAATCTGCTGATAGAGCTATATCCAATCAGGCAGAGATAATCATTGGCACATTAGCTCGAGGATTGTATAACTAAATTAGCTGCTTTTACAGCATCAAAGATATCAGTTCCGAAGCCACACCCTTACTGTAGGTTGGGCGTCGGCGACCTTGAACAAGTTGTATAAAGGATGGTAAAATTATTTCTGAAATGGGGAAATCTCACCCCGAGTCACAAAAATTTATCTCCCAGCCCCCCCTTTCTACCCATCACCAACCTAGTTTACTGCCATGGGTACTACTTTGTTTCTCCTTCTTGGTATCTTTATGCACATTGCCTCTGCAGCTCAATGTACTGGCACCGTTGGGGCCATGGCTTCCCTTCTTTCTACTGTCCCAGCAGCACAATCTTTCTGTACCTCTAAATATCCACTGCCACGCCAGTCTGTCACCACAACTGTTGCAACAAGTACGGTCACTACTGCATATACGACGACCACTCAAACTGTATTCACTTCTGTTTCCACTGCTACAATTTACTTTGTAACAAAGACTGTTACAACAACCACTACAAACTTCCAGCCAGACATTAAGAAGCGGGCAACTACTACGACAACCACACCAAAATCCACCTTGAGCACTGTTACAAGCAGTAAGTCCCACAACTACATAGTTCAAAGACCAGTCCTTGACCTTGCAGTATCTTGGTTTTGTTATTTTTTCAGCCATTGAATGCACATGGCTAACTATTTGATAAAAGAACAAAACGCTCAAGCTTCAGCCCTTAGCTCTCTCTCTTCTGCCGCCAATGCTGCCGCAGCCAGTATTTGCTCCTGTATAGAGACACCTTTGACCACAACTATTTCTACTGTTTATACTACTACTCTGTAAGTCAAGCTTAGGGCCCACTCAAAGAGCCAGACACCATAGGCTAATCCAAGACCAACAGCTCCGTGCGGGCATACGTAACCGTCTACACCGATAAAACTAGAACGATCCAAGGAACAGCAACAGTCACCACAACAGTTGGACCTTGCCCTACCTCATTTCCAACATCCATTTTGGCCCACAATGGCGCTCAGTATTACATACAGGAAAGTACTTTTAATAAAGGGCCTAAGGTACTTGACAAATTCGCTTACTTAGAAGATCTCGAAGCGTGCTTGGACCATTGTGAAGGTACCACAGGTTGCAAGTATATCAACTTCAAGAACAACGATGGTTATTGTGAGGTGCTTGGAGGTGGGGATGTTTGTCAGGAGGGAAGTGAGGAGTGGATCTCAGGCGTCAAAGGTTGAAACAGCGCGTGAACAGGGTAAGGTTATTAGATATTAAAGCTCTTCGTGGTTAAGCAGGCGGCTTCGGGACATTGAGCAAACGTAGAATTAGCTCACTTCTAACTTCATGTTTTTAATTACATATTATTATTCTAAATCAATCTGTCCAGAGGTACACTGAATTTTGTTGTAGGATATTTGATATTCACTTACCGTATTAATTAGAATACAAAATACCATCTTATAAATAAAAAGTTAGTTTTGAGGCCAAAATGAACCTTATCTTGTAAAAGATCTAATATCTTGAAGCATAATTTGCCCCACCTTTTTTCGAGATGGCTGGGTTAACTAACCTCGTTATCCTATGTTTTACTCCCAACCACGTCCAACCTGTCTAGTCGTTCAGGCCCATTCCACGTCTAAGATTAAGTAAATTTTTGTATAGAGAATGAGACGAGGAATGGGTCTTGAAATCATTCTAAATGGTGGCTATAGGGTGGTTGTAGGGGGCAAGTCATAAAAATGTGGATTTTAAAGAAGACGAGGTGGGTATTACCACTGATAGTGGCGATGATGCAGAGGATATATTCGACAGTGACGACGACGACGAATTCTCACCAGATTTTGACGAAGAAGATCACATGGATATGGATATGAGTAAATAAGTTAATAGATTGCGGGGTAAATATGCGGGGTTATAAGTGGGAATAGCTTCAATTTTTTCAAAATTTATATGCGACTTTTTTAGGTGATATCTTTGAGGCATACTTTTGCGTACCTAGTCCTGCAATTGTGAGTCTTTTAGAGCATGTGGTGGTGTTGTAATAAGTGGTCGAAGAGTGATATAAATATATCGAAACGAGCTCCTAGGCCTCTAATTGGTTAATCTTATAAGATAATAGTTTTTTGAATAATTAGAACCTTATTTTATATGATATGTTATCTTATCCACGCATGTACTCTTATATATCAATTAATACGGTACTTCTAGCCAGCACTAGCCAGCACTAGCCAGCACTAGCCAGCACTAGCACTAGCGTCATCTGAGTTATTGCCCATCTGTACCTTACTTTTACAATTGAAGGTTTCTCTCCTTTCATCTTACTAAATTCTGTTATAAAACCTATTAAACTTAACCTGTCACTGATTCTAGGTCAATTGATTAAAAGTTACGTGAAGTGGTATTGTATTTGGGACTCCGTCCTGCTATAACAGATGTACTACTATCACCGTATGCCACTACTATATGATCTGCTACTAAAAGCCCTAATTTTATTTGTCCCTACTTATATATGCGCCACTTTGTCGGTCTCGTACGTGGGCGGGCTAGTGGTTGAATAGCTATAACATTCCGCTGTTCTCACAAAAATTGTACCTAGTATTAACATACACAAGCACAGTAGAATACGACGGCGATAACGATGGTGCCCCAGTCACATATAAACATGCCAACTTGCTACTTTGACTGCAGGTACAAAAGATCAGGAAATATATTCAAATTATCATTATTATCGTATATATACATTAAAAGTGGCGTCTACTAAGCACGCCACTATACTAGTAAACCATCACCTAGCAGGAAACTGCGTCACCAAGACCGAGATCAGTACCTGCCAACAACAATTCCATGAATCCGGCACCAATCTCGGCCAAGTTGTTGTTGTGCTGGGCCTGAGTTGGGTAGAATGGGCAGTTGGAGTTGGAGTTTCCAAAACCAAACTCGACGGTGTAAGCGTGAACAAGGTTCAAGGAGGGGTTTGCGAAATGCCGAGAGTAGGAGTAGTCATCACTTGCTCCAGAGGTTGGGTATAGGTCCGCGCCTGGGATGGTGCCGTAAGTTCGGCCAGCAGCAGTGCTCATCGCGTTGGCGATACGTCTTGCGGCGGCGATGTTGTCTTGACTCTCGGCTGCTGGAGTGTACTCGCCATATCCACCGTTTCGGCCAGGGGTGTCGGTTACGATACCCCGAACACTGTTGTATGAGGTGTTCAAGAAGTTCATGTTGGAGGTGGTGCCTTGGTTGGTCTCGGTACCCCAGCTGTACAAGACATCTCCGGTGTATGAGTGCATATCGATGAACCATCTAATCTTGGGGTAGGTATCCAAGACCCATTTCATGCTCTGGGTCTCTGGTTCAGAAAAGGGAGCGGTACCTGGAAGGAAGAAAAATGGTTGAGTTAGTCGGATTGCATGCACAGAAGGAAGAAGATAGCTTCGTCTCTTAGATAGGGATTAGGAGCTTTTGAGTACGTACCATGGAAGACCTCGGAGGAGGGGCTGGAGGAAGCAACATCACCACGAGCGCTTGGTGCCCACTTATTAAGATCCCAGAGGATGTCAAAGTTTCGGTTCAAGTCGACACCAATGGAAGATCCGCTAGATCCAGACCTGGTGTTGCGGTTCTTACGCCAGCAGCTGTTGGAAGATTGGTCATAAGCAACACCGTCGGGGTTGCTGAGGGGAATGAAGACAATTCCGGTTGCCAAAGCCGTCTTCACCTGAGCATTGGTGTAGGACTTGGAGCCGTATTTCAAGCCAACGTTGTTTTTGTTCGCGTAGAGGAGATCTCCGATGAAGAACAAGAGACCATCAGAACCACCACGTTCGCGGGCGTGGATCATAGCATTCAAGTAGACCCGGTACGCGTTGTTACACTTCCCCGTGCCTCCGACTTTGCCTCCTTGGATAGAGGCACCATTGAAGGTTTTGTAGGGAGTTGTGAAGGTTTCGAATCCGTATTCAGCGGCAAGACCCTTCAGGCCGCTGATGATCTCGTTGACGTTCAAGATGGAGGTCAGCGTAACCGATTGCGTTCCAACTCCTCGTGGGGCAATGGTGCCGCCATTGTAACGGTCTCCAGTCGCAATGGGAACTCCATTGGATTGGCGACGACGGTTTGGAATTCGGGCCACTCCTGCTCGTTCTTCAGGGAGGAGACAAGCGAAGGAGAGCAAGGGCGCAATTGCGAGACAGCAGAAAGAGGTAAACTTCATGGCTGCGGTGGAGGGGTAGAGGAGTGGAGGAATACTGAAGGGAGTTGTCCGTGAAGAGATCTCCTCTTGGGCGAGGCCCTTGATATATATATATATACAGTACCTAGGTATCCTAGGTCTACTGGAGTACCGAGTACTTGAATGGAATCAATGGACGACGACCAATTGACCAATTGACCTTCTGGTCTTCCTCGGTCTTTGGGGTCTTTAGCCGCAAAGAGCCCAGCAGAACCCATCTGGTGATGTGTAGCGATAAACTGTAGCGATCAACTATAGCGATCAACTATAGCGATAAACAAAAGCGATAAACTATAGAGAAAATTGACTTCCATACGCTCCATACCTTCTGCTTTAGGAAGCTGGGGATGGGGGGCGATGGCTGGGTGATTCCCGGGACCAACACCATACGATCCAGACTTTGATACTGGCCCATAGAAGTACATTCAGGAAGGTGCAGCAAGCACGCAACCCCCTAAGGTAATGGGTAATGTAAGGCATGTAAGGTACTGGAAAGTATATCTAGGATTCAAGGATTCTAGGTACGAGTACCTCCCTCGGAGCATTTCTCAAGGCGCAATGGGAATGTGAGATAAGGTTACCGAGACCTGCCATTCTGGTCATAGTCTGATAGTCAAAGTGTCAATGTGTCAATGTGAGGAGGGAATTCCAAATGCGGCCACCTCCGATCATCTTCCCGAGTCTTATTGGAATGCAGGAATGGACGAATGGACGAATGAAGATTGAAATTTAAATGCCAACCATTCTCTATCCGACTATGAATTCCGGATCGCTATGCTTGGCCACTGGGCCTTCGACAGGTGCTTGTTTCGATCCCCCACAACACAAACAACACAAACAACACAAACAACACAAACAACACAAAAAATACAAACGTCTGCGTTGTGAAGGTAGGATTACAAGAATTTGGGTATGATAAATCTATATACTAGATACTTCGTGATTGGAAAATCCATTCGCGAAAAAAATAAAAAGTAAAAATAAAAAGTAAAAATAATAATAAACTAGTACATGGTGGATGACCTGACTCAAAAGCCCGCAAGAATAAGCCTCACTTGTGGGTACGGAAGTATCTGTGGATCAAATAAGCTTGTGCGGGCCGGCAAATTATAACACTTATGTAAACTTGGGAATAGCTTATCTATCTGAGTACTTGGCAAGTGGGCATTAAGATTTACAAGACTTTTGCGTAGAGATACCTCGTTTATGGGCGCGTGTACCTCAAAGTAGAAAGATGAAATGAAAATACCGTAGTGTCAGCAGAATAATGAAAAGAGATACATGCAGCAAGAAATCCGAGATGCCAAGCTGTATTGATATATACCATGCCGCTACTGGCGCTTCGGGTGAAAGAAAGGTTTGGGTATCAGAGAGGGGAAATGTGTATAGGTGTGAGAGTGAAAACTGACCGTATCTCAACGATCAGCCTTCATTCCAAAGATACCTTCTACAATTATTCTAAATACTCTGGTAAAGCCAACTTAGAGCCAACTCCAAAATCCCATCTATGCACCAATTCCCTTTAGACTCTTCACCAGATCCGCAACACTCTCCTCCAAGCCCCTGAACTTAACACCTAAGATGTCCTTTACCTTAGAGTTGTCAAATTTGTAGAGAGCATCTGGGCCACCGCCTGGATAATCGCCGCCCGTTACTTCCTTGCCTGGCAATTTATCTGCCAGCTCAGGGAAGTTCTTGCGGATGATTTCACAGATGTCACGGTTGCTGAAGTAGCCTTGAACGATAAAGAATCGCTCATTAGCAGCTTTCTCCTTGGTGAGAGCTAGAACATGGCAGAGGGCAAGGTCGCGAACATCTACCCAAATCTATTCATGGTATTAGCAATTAACAATCGAACTGAATATAGGATAGGAAGAAAAAAGAGCTTACGAAGGTCCCGGTATCGGGAATCTCCTTCTTCCACTCTCCGGTCATGAAATTTCTTGTTCTCTCGTTGCTGGTATTGATTGTATCCAAAGAATTCAGGTAATGAACCACTGGACCAATCACCAAGGGCGGACACATAGTGCTCAGGGTGAAATTTGGCTTTTCCTTTTCAACAAACTTCCAAGCTGCCCGCTCGGCAAAGGTTTTACTGGCACGGTAACCGCTGGAAGGATTTTCGAACGCCTGGGCTTCGGTGATAGGATTCCAGTCCTTCTCCGTATAAGTCTTGGAGGGGGCTTCATTTCCCAGCGAGGCATCCACGATGGAGGCAAAAGAGGAGGTGATCACGACCTTCTTGACCGAAGGGGCATGTTTCTTGATGGCCGAGAGAACGCCCTTGGTGCCAATGATTGCGGGGTCGAGGAGGTCTTTCTTGGTATCCGTGACATTGAAGTGGAAAGGACTAGCGGTATGAATGACCGCCTCGAGACCATCGATTTTGAGCGCTTCATCGAATGCACCGGGGACTGCAATATCCTCTACGATGCGGAAGTCGAGTCTCGAGGAGGGCACATTGGGGTGCGCCGCCCTGATTTTGTCGGCTTTGGCTTGGGAACGAACCGAGGTGATGACCTCGTGGCCCTGTTCCAGGAGAATGTCGAGCACATGTGCGGCGATGAAGCCAGATCCGCCTAAAGCATGGTTAGTATACTAGCCATAGCCCTAGCCATAGCCCTAACCCTAGCCCTAACTCAGGAAGCGACACGATAGGACTCCACCAAGACAAGAAACGGTGTGAGGTGGTGAGGTGGTGAGATGGTGAGATGGTGTGCACGACAGGCGCGGCTGATGATAGTGGGGGAACTTTCAAGGTACCAGTACGCCCGCGGGTGCGGGGTACCAGTACCAGTACAAGTACGAGTAAGGGACGCCCAACGTACCACTAAGAAATACCTTCATCTCTGCGATGATATCTGTCCAATGTTGACTGGCACGAGTTGAAGACTTGCTGCTGCAGAAAATAGAGAGATCTTTTCAAGAATGATTGATTGTGTTTGGCATTTTTCGGAATTCCTGGTGTTGGTAACTTGGTTGTTTTATATTCCCTCTTCCCCCACCAGTGCCACCAGTGCCACAGTGCCACCAGCTGCAAAATGCCCCACGTCATTGAGTGAACCCCTACCCAATAATCAGCTGTGAAGTGCATTTCTCCGATACTTTCGGTAATATCTAATATCCATCGGCTTTAGGAAAACATCTCTCTCTCTCTCTCTCTCTCTCTCTTTCTTGGTTGTGGTAAGAGCTCATAACATTGTTTGGAAGTGAGGGATTCTTTAGTACTAGAAAACCGGGCGAAGAGATTAAATTAAATTAAATGTAAGCTAGTGGCTGCAATTTATACGCAGCCCATGGATAATGGAATTCGGAATTTGGATCAGCTTAAAACCGATGAGAGCGGATATAAACCGTAAATGCTACTAGTATCAGCGGAAGCAGATAAGTTGGAAGCCATTGCGGAGAAATCCATCCCAGTTTACCAAGCTCTCAACCCAAAAAACCCACTAGTAACTTCTACAGGTCCCCTTCCATCATGGTTATAAAGGGTTGTGCAACTCTCCAACAGGAACATCATCATCATCTGACTCAGGCATCTCCTGATCATATAGTAGCCTCTCCATATGAATAGCAGTCTGTTGAGCAGTAGCTACTGCTACGTTTTCGCCAAAATACCAGACGAAATAGCCGTATGGCAGAAACATGACCACAAATTCGTCGTCGCCTTGGAATTTCGATTTCAAGACTCGCAGGTGAGGTTCTTCTACCTTACGGGTCCACTGTGCTGTTACAGATTTAGACAGATGAGATACCCAAGTAAATGCGGTCCACGATGTGTTCGATTCTGGTCGTCCATAACCGTAGAAGTTCAGTGGTGCATCCCTATTATTGGGGCGTTGACTGCAATCATTGAGTCCCATGATATGCGTGGTAAAAGTACCAACTCTAGTTACAAGTTGATTTCGCCAAAAGAGAGCGTGATCATACAAGTGAGTTTCTGGATACGTCGGTAACTCATAGCCGGGATAATTTGGTAGATGATAACACTGTGTGCTAAACTTCTTCGAATGGGTATTGAATTTGACCACGACGAGGGCTTTTACTGTCTTGTGCTGAGATTGTTTGATGGCAGAACGTAAAGCCTTCTTGGAAAATATATTATGTTTACATGGCTGTGGCTTTGGAAGTGCCGGAGGCACTCTCTTGTACTGGGTTTTGCCCAGCCCCTCGTCGTTATCTATTGCTTCCGAGACAATGTCACTGATTCCAATACCAATAGAATTATCCTCAAGTGCAAGGAATTCTCGATTAGGGCTATCTTCGTCAAAATCGACCTCGACATCACGAAACAAGTCGAACTCATGTATTTTAACCGAGAGCTGTTCAGGAAGTTGGTATTCTTGAATAACAATTTTGGCGACAGGATCCGAAAGCTGGCATTCGCCATTAGACAATTCTCTATTTGCGCCTGTAAAAACAACAAAAACGTTGCACTTATCCCTAGGATGAAAAGCCATGCCAACAGGCTTCAGCTTGAAGGACACAAGACGGCCAGGAATGGAAGTATTCAAGGAACGTAGCTTCCCGCCAATTTCCCAGATCAGAACTTCATATGTGGTTGTTATCACACCAACCAGGCCTTGATACTGGAAGAATCCTCTGACTGCCGAGGGAAGCCGGACGCTCCTGGATTCGCCGTTTTCAATGCCCAAGGGAAACGCAATTATGGACTGGCTGACGAGCTCTTTAGTACGAAGTAAATTTCGTTGAAGAAGAAGTATACTCACGGGCTCTTAGTGATGGCAACCAAAAATTGCTCCGATAAATGCCATCTTTCCAGCCTTATCCTATCAGGGTCCATCACAGTTATTGTGAGATCTGTGCGGAGATCTGTGATTGCAATACTCCTCTCATCTAGATTGAAAGCGACTCTTCCTCCACAGTACTGTTTTTCAGACACAGCTTGGTGGTCCGATCGTGGCTGAGTATACGGTCGCGCAGACACCGATGTATATTTCCCGCGGAGTCTCTGAATCCTCCTTGATGCAGCTCTTGGTAGCCAGTGCAAAATCGAAGGGTGTGACTTATTTTGCATTCCTTCATCTTTCAGATCATCGAATGCTCTTGGAGCAGACAGGGAATGTGCCCTGGCAACGCTCTGGAGCACCTTGGGTTCGGAAAATGCCTTGTACCATAGACGTGACACACATCGTGCCTTGAGAAACTCGTCGACATCAAGGTACACACAAACGTGGAGAAGAAGCTCAGACGGTAAGCTTCCGCATATATCCTTCTCAAGGGTATACGATTCAAGCTGGTGTTTTAAAAAGCGCAAATCATTGCTAGGAAGGCATCGAATCAAATTATTCAGCCTGGAAGTCATTAGTTTGAAGCCCTCAGCGATCACAAGTAAGGTTCGGTCCAACATCCTTCATGGCTTAAGGGATAGGGCATTGCTTCCGATGCCGGTAGAAGCAATGTTCTTGTTCTTGGATGAGTGTCTGATATCGAAACACAACGACTTATCGACTTACTCTTCTCGTCTAGCATCCAGATCTGGGAGGCCATTTTCTTTGCGGATAGTGGCCAAAAGGCTAGCCAGGGACGACATGGCTACTTCGAAAGCTGTGTGCAAATGACAATTGTATTATCTTGGCCAGAGTAGACTCTTAGGTAACTTAGGTTCGTCTTCTGATGCAGTGATTCTAGACTTTAGAGGTGGCACCGTGGCATCTCAAACTTCGCAGCTCTGGGAAAGGAGTAACGAAGTATTTGGAGGTTGACAGTTTGCTGCGGTGTTCCTCTGCTCTGCCCTTACCGTACGTATGTTAGAGGTACGAGTACTGGGAGTTGGGGAGTAAGCTGGAAGGGACCCACCAACCCGACTGGAGATATCGCGAAGAAACGTGACCTCGTGTTAAGCCACATTATTGCCTGAGGCTTCAAACTACTGTAAGGCACCTGCAACGAGCCATCTCCAAGGTCCTTCGCAACCACGGGAAGCACAGCAACCCACCTGCAGTTCTCAATTCTGGGATCCCAACTCTGGCAACTCAAGTCAATATTTGCCTATTTCTTTTCAACTGATTATTGACCTCTTCTAGAAACACCTGTGGAACAAGATCTTCTGCGCATCCATCATCGTCACGACATGAAATCAACCTGGGACACCTTGATATCGTCGATTCGTCCAATTGTGGTTTGGATGCCAAAAGAGGAAATGCCGCACCTTCTGAAACACCTTATTCTGGGCTACTAGGGCTACCAGGGCTACGCAACCTACGATCAACCTACGCTCAGAACCGTAGCCTATGAGCCACTGAGCCACTGAGCCACTGAGCCTGTAGGGGCAATCTATGGATATCCAATCTATAACCCTACCGAGGCAAGTGCCGTAGCGCTCTACTCAAGTAGTACTTCGGTACTTCGTACTCGAGCACAACCTGGATACTAGCCCTGGTCCTGGTACTGTTATTGGATACTCGTACTCACCAGCGTTGAAGCGCGACCGTCGCCATCTCCCGCCCAGTTTCAATCAGTCTACTGGTACTTGAGTACTCCGTAGTCTGGTTCTGGTTCTGGTTCTGGTACCTCAGTAGTACGGAGTACCTGGTCCTGGCCCCGTCCCGGTACGAGTACCCCTCGACCTACCGGTAGCCAGAGAACCAGGAAGCTATGGGCAGAGCCAAGAAGAATCGAAGATACACCCTCGACAAAGAGACATCATATTTCGATTACTCCGTACTCCGTACATGGGACGAAATCTATTTGATACCAAGTACGAGTACCATTCACCATTCGTGCGATCTCGCCCGATGTACTCCGTACAACGAACGTGTGACGATGTTTGTACCATATGCGTCAAGCGAGCGAGGAGGAGCTTGTCAGGGCTCTTGTGCTGTATGATGATGCTATGCTCATCCAGATGCTCGAAATTTTAAGCTCAAGTCATGATCAACTGGGTACGAACTACATCACCAACAACTCCATTACACGCTTTATAAACATATACTTTGAAGTATACGATGTTTTGAAGGAGTCTTCTTTTCACCCCACCTCCATACCCGAACCAAACCCCTTAGGATGAGACTATAAGGTATTAATTTAGTCGTTCTATAATACCGTTTTATTAAAGGGTATATAGGCACAGGCTGTCAACTCTGGGTGATCGTCGGTACTCGTAGAAGTTGGCCTGCACATATTCCTATATATTCCTATGTATTCCTATATATTCCTATATATTCCTTACATTTCAATCCTTCGGCATCAAAATAATATATATAAATGTATATATGAATGTATATACACACACACATCCGAATGCCCACATGAGAATCATGAGCCCAAACTATTTCGGTAATTGTGCCCCTCAAATGTGGTGTAAGCGAGCATCGAGCATTTCATTTCGTATATTGGTCTCAATCTCATTTTCTTCCTACTTCGTACCTCTACTACATTCCCTACTCCGTACCCAATAATCCCCTTTTTTCTTTCGCCCCCAGGAACATCTCTACGGCGTTCATCATCAACTTTTCAAGTTCAGCTCCAGGCTCCCCCAGCCCTCATCCAATCCTATTCCTATGTTGTTGCTCTCTGCCACTCCCCCTCCTCCATCCTCCATTGGCCCCCAATCCCACTATCCAGTACAGTATCGCCAAATCGCCAATGTCAAGCTTCCAAGAGTTGGTGCGCCTGACTCTCACCTCGGCCCCTGTCTGTCCCCTGACTATCGTGTCGATATGGCTGGCCGCTGGAGAGCTTCAGCTCAACCATGAACCATCGCAACCACTGACATGGCCAATCGTGGCCAGGTACACGATCCAAAGGCCCCCGTGTGCTGTAAAGGATGAATGATGATGATGTGTAGCGAGAGAGGTGAGCCCTGATCCTACCGAGCACCCGCATTCGATGCTCATCCAGGACCAGCTGGCTAGCAGCGCCGCCGCAGCAGTAGCAGTAGCAGCCCCAGCATTGACGGATGGCGGGTTGTGGGTTGGGGGTTGGGTTGGCAGACGTTGTTGCCCTCACCCCTTTTCTCGAAGGTTTAATATTGCTGGAACGCACGCTCGATGCCCCTCGGGCGAGGGTTGTCGTCCAGTGGCAGTGGCAGTGGCAGGCCGGGCAATGGAGAAGAGACCGGTTTGGGCCTAGTCGAGCGTCTTTGCACCGGAGAATAGGAGAACTCAGAACACAAGACGGTCAAGACTCAAGACCAACCTGATTCAGTGATTCCTGAATCCTGAATTACTTTGGATATCATTACTTTGGTACGGAGTACTAGACTAGGTATGTCCATAGGCGTAGGCGTAGGCGTAGGGAGTATTCGGGGAGGGGGGAAGGGGGGGTAGGGAGTATAGTTCGAGTATTTCATTGTCTACCTACCTAGGTAGGGAGTAGAGTACACTCGGATCAGACTAGAGTCCCAACTTTCCCTTCTCTCGGCTCGCTCCCACTTTCTCTTTTCTGAGCCGGGGACGACGTTGTGTCTCTCTCTGCAGCCGTCGTCCTCGCTACTGTACGAGTACTGTACGGTACCAAGACTCCAGACCAAGTACCCTAAGGTGTGAGCGTGGTGCGTGCTGTGTGCCTAGCCCCAGGCCAAGCTCGCTGCTGGACTCCCGGCTGGCAGGCTCGCAGGCGGTAGGCTCACAGGGCACAGCACTCCACCATGATGCCCCATACCTACGACCACTGCCAGACTGCCAGTTGAGCCAGTGCCAGTCTACTGGTGGCAGCCTACCTACCTACCTACCGAGCCTACCTACCCTCGCTACCCTACCCTACCTACCTACCCTACCCCTACCATACCTATACCTTTCCCTTCTATCACTTCAACACCAACAGCAAGCAAATTGACGCAGCTACCTGCCCTGCCGCCGCCTGCCCTACTACCAACCACTACCTACCTACCTACCAACCACTACCTACCTACCTACCAACCACTACCTACCTACCCCCTACCCTAGTAGGCCCTACCCTCTACCTACCTAGGTACCCTACCTCCAGCCTACTACCACTACTACCACTACTACCACTACTACCCGTGGACCACTACACTATCACCTATCTACCTACCCACACCCATTTTCTTCCTCTCCCAGGCACTTGAAGTCACTCACCCACCCTCTCCCTCCTATTTCCTCTCCACCTGGTCGCCAGCCGTCCTGCTCCATCTCATAGCCGCCGTGAAGCCATCGCTCGTCAATCGCATCGCATTGTCATTGCATTGAGGTCCATCGCAGCCAATTGCCAAATTGCCAATTGCCCAATCCTAACCTAATCCCGAGAAGATCACTTCGTGCAGCGAGGCTGAGTGGCAGTGGCCTTGACAGTTGCAGTGGGCAGCCCAGCGCACCACCACCACCTCCTCCTCCTCCTCCTCCTCCCAAAGGCTCCAAATCCACCCTGGTCCAGCCACAGACACGGTCGCGGATAACTGCAGATCAGTCGTCGCACAGAACAAAGAAGAGCTTCTTGCATGGTCACAGAGCTCCTCCTCTTCACTTCACCACTTGCGATCTGCTTGCTGCTTGCGAGCTGCCATGAGGTGTGTTCGTCCCACCCAGTGATATGCTGCTCCCCTTTTCCCCTCCCCTTCATAGCAGAGCTAGTAACTCCAGCCGCGGCGAGGAAACCCCATTCACATTGCTGCAGTCTGTTTGCATTGCGATTGCGACAGTGACAGCGACAGCAACAGCGTCAGTGACAGTGATGAACGAGGAATTGACCATGAGTTGCAGGTGACGCGAACCACCATGAATATCACCGATGAGAGAGTCCAGCGAGGCCCATTCATGAGCGACGCCAGCGCAGCCCATCGCGACCCTCGAACTATTCCCATCATCCAAACCCCTTTGGTCCACCCTTCAGTGCAATCGCCTGGAGATCCAATGGACGTCACTCTCCCCTCGTCGGCCATGATGGCTCCCCCAGCTCGAACGAGTCCCGAAAATGACACAAACGGAGTGCAGGACCAACAACACATGGGTATGAATGATCAACCAAGCTCGGGCAGTCTGGCAGGGCCAAATGCTGCGGCAGCAGCAGCAGCTGGAGCTCAGCAGCCAAAAGTTGTGCAGACGGCCTTTATACACAAGCTATACAAGTAGGTTTGGATCTGATCAACTCTATGAGGTCTGATATTGACCAATTCGTAGTATGTTGGAAGATCAGAACATACAGCATCTGATATCCTGGTCCAATACGGCCGAGAGTTTTGTCATGTCGCCATCTAATGATTTTTCAAAAGTGCTATCGTAAGTCAAGGCCTGTCCTCGATTGTTTTCGAGTTTCACTGATGTATCACAGGCAATACTTCAAGCACACGAACATTTCCTCGTTTGTGCGACAATTGAATATGTATGGATTTCACAAAGGTATGTTGATATGAAACTACTACTTCATGAAACTTATGCATCTAACTCTTCTTCAGTCAGCGATGTGTTCCATACTGGCTCGCCCGAGTCACCTCTTTGGGAATTCAAGCACGGAAACGGAAATTTTAAGAGAGGAGATTTGGTTGGTTTGCGCGAAATCAAACGTCGAGCTTCAAGGCACGCCTTAGTTCATCGCGACTCCTATACCACACCCAAGCCCCCGCTTCCACCGCCAGGAAATCCTGCAGAACCAATACATCCAATGCAGGATTCGACCGAGTCAAGACTGACAAACCTTGAACATACACTCTACGACATGCATTCTCGCCTACATAGAAGTGAGGATAACTCTCAGTTTCTACATGTCAGAAACCAGATCGTGATGGACGCACTGTCGCGTTCGCTTCAGGCAAGCCACCAATCACCCTCTACCCCTGGTGTCAAGCCGCTAACGATTTCCAGTTGAACCATGATATGTCCCGTGCTATTCTGTCACTTGTCCCAAATCCGGATACACCTCTTCATAGAGATGGTAGTCATGACCAGCCCCCTTCTAAATTCTT
Source organism: Hymenoscyphus linearis (assembly GCA_900536425.1). Lineage (NCBI taxonomy): Eukaryota > Fungi > Ascomycota > Leotiomycetes > Helotiales > Helotiaceae > Hymenoscyphus > Hymenoscyphus linearis. The sequence continues at coordinate 146,466 of UNPR01000091.1, read as the reverse complement.
CGCTAATCCCTCGCAGTGATAAATATGCAAGCTGAAATTCAGCGGCAAGCCGATATCATCAGGTCGCTGGAGGACCCCCCTGAGCCACCATTCTCCGGGAGCCGTCCATATTTCTCAAATCTTTCACTTGACAATGCGCCTGTCTCTCCACGGCAAATGCCTCAAGACGATCCTCGTCGAGGTCCTCCCACTTTGGGCGTCCCCCCACGCCAAAACTTCTACAAGCCTCCTTTCTCATCGCAGCTGGCCATCAATCCTCCGCGCCGGTATGGTTCGATGTCGTCGAGTACGGCACAATCCTCTCCAAGCTCGCTTCGGCCACAAGCTCCACCTCCCCCACCCCCACAACACCATCTTACGGTGGCTACATCGCCGCCTGGTAATTTGGCCCGTCGCCACACTTCGGCCGACATTCGCAATGTACCCGGCTGGCAAGCCAATACGTCTCCATTTGCCTCGGGTCAATCTTCCTCTCACTGGCCCTCGTCGCCAAAGAGGTCTGCAGCCGTGATGAATGAGGACCAACGTATTCAAGATAGCTTCAGTTCATACTCTCTGGCCAACGCTTCCTCTTCACATAGCCGGGCTGATACATCCCGGCCTGCAACACCTCCGTTCTCCAATGGAACTAGTGACTACCTGAATTCTTGGTCATTCCAAGCATCTAGAGACAAGACGCCAACTGGGCTATTGAAGGATAGTTCCGGACCTCCTACTCGCAGAGGTAGTATGGCCCATATACTCAACCCGGCGGAAACGGCAGAACGCGACGAAGAGCACGAAGAGGGTATGAGAGAAGAAGACAGAAAGAGAAAACGACTACAGTAAACGACAGACCGATAAAGAAGGGAAATCGATACCATTCAAGAGCGACACACTTTTCAATGCTTGTTATGTCATCATGACTGTCATAGGATATGGAGGATACTTTGGAGGCTTTTCTGTTTTAACTGTAACAACGAGAGACAACAACATTGTTTGCGCGAGGGGCATTTGCATTGTAGAGAGGTTTTGATATTTCGGTTATCCGACAACTAGGTGTTCTGAGGGAGCTTGAATAATTTCTTGAGGGCGAAGCTGGGGTGACGATATCTTATCTGCATGGTCATTTGAGAGAATCTTCGAGTTCTTGGACGATTGTATGGAAAACTTATGGTTTGGAATTTACTGTCAGAGCTTATTCATTTGGATTGGGAAATACCAGGAAACATGTAGCTTATTGTTCGCAAGTATGATGAGATGACGGGTTGAACAGGGTTTCCTGTATGATGGATGAACCCTGGCATGTTAATACGCATGTGTAAATCGAAATGATGTTTCATCCTTGTCTTTCCCTTGGATACATTCATTCCAAAAAGTCGGCAAGTGCCACTTTTGAGTTCCGCATGTTATGGCAAGATTACTTGTATATATGTTGATTATAAACGCTTTCCGATCAACGTCGAGGTACTATCACCTGTTATGGCTGATTCTCTAGCCACGGTGCTGGCGTTTGAAGCTCTCTTCAGCGTGCTACACATATTGCATTTCTGCTTCTGGCCTTCTTGGCTTTCATGCTAATATCTAGAACCAATGGTTGGTGAGTAGTTCACCATTTGTCGGGAGGTCTTTCCGAATTAGGCGGGGTGTGACTTCTGCCAAACACCAATCGCGTGGAAGAAGAAAACCCCCTTCTTCTTCCGCTGGCTGTTTATCAGTTGATGGTGGTCGCACGGCATGGGAATATATCCGCGGGCTTGGTCAAGTGACGGACGAGAAGCAACCATCAATAAATTTGAGAAATCATTTAGCAAGGGCTGGGTGGATTATTCAGGCATTGGGGTATCACTATCTCTCGGGGGGACGAGACTTTATCTTTGCGTCCTCTGGTTCTAAGGTCGTAGAAGCCCCCTCTTTTGTGATCTTTTGGTAGAAGAGAGTATATATTGATCTTTGAGTTAGTCGTGTTTTCATGTGAGCACTTCTCGTTTTCTTCGACATCATGGCTTCACTTCAAGATTCAACTAGAATGCAAGCGATTTATATCTCCGCTCAGTCTGCAAGTAAGGAATCTTTAGATCTGGGACAAAAGATCAAAAACGACGGGCCTGCGACTCATACTCCCAAATGTGTCGAAGTGAATACTTCCAATTTACCAACATATAAACTCCTTCGCTTCCAACACTTCCCAGCCCTGAAAGACACAAAGGGGTTCAGCAAATCCCTGCTCAAACTTTGTAAATTTCTTGGCCCAGGAACCATTATCAGTGTTGCATATGTGGATCCTGATAACTTTCAGACTGCATTAACGTCTGGGGCCCAGTTTGAGTTCAAGTTACTGGTGATGATACTTTTGTCTAATCTCATCGCTATATATCTTCAGGTATACTAGTACTGTGTTGGGAGATTGCAAAGGCATGGCTAATTGATGCGCCAGGCTTTAGCGACAAAACTAGGATGTGTTACTGGATTGGATTTGGCGCAGATGAATCGTGCCTATCTTCCTCCATGGCTCAATTTGTTTTTGTATTTTATCGCAGAAGCTGCGATCATTTGCACAGACATTGGACAAGTTAGCAGCCCTTCACTTCTTGGCCCTTGATCGTCACTGCTCACAGAAAGCTCCTTGTGCTAACTGTTCCCAGGTGATTGGAACAGCAATTGCACTTAACTTGTTGATTCCAAATTTGCCATTAGTTGGAGGTTGTGCTCTGGCAGTTGCCGATACTCTGTTTATTCTTTTCTTTTACAAGCCCGACGGCTCACTGAGAGATATTCGTATTTTCGAGCTATTTGTTGGTGTCTTTATCATTGGTGTTTTCGTTAGCTTCTGCATCGAGCTCTCTATGATTACTGCGCCTGCCGGGCAAGTGTTTAAAGGCTTCCTACCATCGAGACAGATATTTGTGTCAGAAGGGTGAGTCTCCAAGTTCTATATCGTTCTATATCGAGCAATATTCTCATAGAATTCGCAAGGCTCTACCAATCATGCGCCATTCTAGGAGGGACCTTGATGCCTCATGCATTATATCTCGGCTCTGGTCTCGTCCAAGCTCGAATGCGCGACTTCGACCGTTCGCATGCATCCTACCATGACGCTCTCCCTTCCCAGAATTCAAAATACGCGATACCCCTCTACCGACCCACTCTCTCGGCAATTGCATCTTGCATGTCCTGGAGTATCGCTGAGCTATGCATCACCCTTTTCATTGTAACAATTTTCGTGAACTCCGCTATCCTCATCGTAGCAGCATCTCGCTTCTACCCAAATTCCGTCGAGGCCACACTCCCAGGAATGTATAAATTGTTTGTCAATACCATCGGCCACGCAAGCGGCACCATTTTCGCCCTCTCACTACTTTTCTCCGGTCTAAGTTCCGGAATCGTCGCAACAATGGCCGGACAACTTGTTTGTGAAGGCGCGATGAATTGGCGAATCCATCCTTTTCTAAGACGCTTATTGACGAGATGTATCGCTTGTATACCTGCTCTCATTATCGCGGCATCTACAGGTCAGAAAGGATTGGCTGCTGCGTTGAATGCCTGTAATGTTGTTCTTAGCGTGGCGCTGATATTTCTTACCCTGCCACTGATTTGGTACACGAGCTGCCATCGGTATATGCGTGTTAATGTTGATGATTCCAAAGAACCGGTGGGGGTGGTTGATGGAATCTTGAGCTATGAGGTTAGTAAGAGATTAGGGGGGAGGGATGAGGGAACTGTGAGTTTGGCGAATAATTGGGGGACTACAGTTATAGCGTTTTTTATTTGGGGTGTTTTAGTAGCCCTCAATGTTGCAACCCTGACGCTGCTTGGTTTGGGGATTGGTGGTGAGGAATAGCGAGCTGATCTGCCTGCCTGCCACTCAGGCTGCTCAGTTGATACAGAGAAGAGTGGGAGGTTACCATCACCTATTGTAGACCTGTTTTCGTTTCCTGAAGAGTCCTGACATGGGTAGATATGTTTGGGTTACACGAATTCGCTAAATGTTGAGAGGGTTCAAGGGAGGTCTCATAGAACAAGTAGTGGCGGGGAAAGTATGAAAGAAGGTGCACTGTATCTTGAATTCTATCTCCTCACTATTCACGCATAGGCATGTGGGAAGAGGATGATACTTGGGTTTTCTGTGAAAACAACCCCTGCGGATCTCTAAAACTTTCTTACTATTCTATAGTCAAAGCAAAAGGGTTATATTCGAATACGTGATTGAATGAATGTATTTTTACGCCGTGAGGCTGTACCTATCTAGGGGGTATAAGTATAGCCTAGACCTCCCGAGGGGTATAGGGGCGTGCTAAGCTAAGGACTATTATACACATATCCTATTCTAAAGGAGCTAAAAACGTAAGTGGCTAAAAAGACCCCCCTTAATTAAGCCTGGGTCCCTGATCCCGCGGTGTTATAGTACTATGTGAGCTAAAGAAAGCATTTTAAGTAGGATTCCGGACCGACGGACTACGTATGTACTTAACCCCTCTAGTTAGGTCGTTAAACACTTACTACAGCGAGGTAGTTTCCTAGCCTATAGGCCCTAGGCGTATAGAGTCTTTAGAGTATAGGCCCTAGGTGCTCAAACGGAATCAAAAGACCTAAGACAGACCTATACAATAGTATCTCCGCCTAGTAGCTAGGCAGTAAGTCGATGAGCAAGAAGGGTAGGGCTACCTTACCCTATCGTAAGTCTTGGCGCGTATAGAATTCGAAAGTCGTAATAGCCTTAAAACCCCGAAATAGCCTATTTAGCGGCCTATATCCCCCCTCCTCGTAGCCTACCTGTCTCGTGTTACCCCCCTCCTGCCCCCCTAGGACGAGCAGGCCCTCCCTGCCCCTCCGAATATAGCTCTCGCGCCTTTCCTCCCTGGCCAGGGGTATGCATATTGTTGTAGGTGTCTGTATAGAAGACTAGCTCGGTAGAGAATCGAGGTAGAGTAGGTAGGTAGGGTGGCGGACGAGTATAGGGTGGCAGACGAATAGATAGAAGAATACGTAAAGGAAGTAGTATCAAAGTCGCTGCCGGGAAGTCGAGAATTGTGACGCTTTTCCGCTGTTAAAAACTGCTTACGCGCGAGTGTAGTCACTCGCGATAGACTCAATCTTAGCTCTCTAGACTAGGGCAAGCCCTAGCTAAAGGTTAGTAGGATGCACCGCGTACAGGTGTTAAGTCGTCGCATCCCTTCGAATACGTGATAGTGGTATATAAGAATATCCAATATTCAAGATCGATTTCTACAGACCCAGCATTTCCGTTACTGGAATAGCAATAGACAAAAAAGATATTTCACTTTCACTTCATTTGTTTGTCTGTCCGTTCCTCACGTGGCATAAACCATCTATTTGGCAGAACAGACTTCCTTCATCAAGAGGCATTTGTCCCTCTTGCAAGTTGAGTAATCTTACACACATCTTCGCTGTCTTTCGTCAAGAGGTCTTATGAAGATTTGCACGGAGTGGCCCGCAAAGCCAACATCATTTAAAACGATGATTCCAGAGATTTGAAACCTTATCTTGACTGTTCCAAAAGAGGTATAAGATACCTGGACAGAGGACGTCCGTACTCGCTTTGCTCAATTTTGTAACGCAACCAAGGGAGAAGGCAGCAATAAGATGAATGGACGAAAGGGTATTGTGCCCTTCTCCCCCGGAGATGTATCGTTTCTTCGAGCAGTTTTTGATATTTTCAGCCCGGGCGGAAATGGGTATGTGTGGGAACTGAGGGTGAGGTCAGGGTTTGGAAATAGTTGGCAGAGCGTATTCCTACTCCTTCATTCCCCGGAAAAGACGAGGGAGCAGCTCGAGGGAGAGGGGGGGGTTATATGAGCCGCTCTTCATGAGGGATGATTCCGGTATATTGGCTTTACAAGGACGTCACTCGGAAGTTGGGAATTCCATTCATTTCGTTGCAAAGTCCTATAGATGGAAAAATTCAGACCTAAGCGCCGATACGATAGTTATCGGAATATCGCAATAGATATCGCGATATATCGACGATACATAATTTAACGATACGATAATTACCTTTCAAAAAGGGACGATATCCAAGTATTACCGGAATTTGTAATCTTACTTAAACTCTCCACGTGACTGTCGGGAACTAAATAGGTGGTAAAATTCGATTATATCTAGAATAAAGGTATAATTGTTGTAGAAATAAAAAGATAATACGTACACAATAGTAGTATTTATAGATACAGCGGCTCTTAAATATCTTAAATTAAAAAGGCAAGTATAGTTATATAACAAAAACGTGACCGATATTTATATAACAAACCTAGAAAGAGTAGTATTGCTAGTAGGTCGTAGAATCAAGCACTATTGTTTGCCCGGGTTCGGGCTTACTATTCTCCACGATTACTCGAGTCCCGGTATCATATCATTTATCGCCAAGAATACGATATATTACAGTACTCGAGTATCGTTAAAATATTTCCGATACGATCATCGATCGTCGAACCCCCGATGTTTTATCGATAATATCGTGCCCAGGTCTGGAAAAATTGTTAGTTATGTGAATGGTTTCATAAGATATTGCCCTACTTCTTGAATCGACTTGTGTTGTATCTAATCAAACAATTACCATCATCCAAAGATTGCCGTAGGCTTTTGATACGTGCCCACTGTAGTTTGGATTTGATATCCTGCTTTACATAATCACAAAGGTAGATTGCAATATAACAACATAGAGAATCATCACTGTCATGGGTAGGATAGTGATGAGTACACAACTGATGTGGTTCAGCCAACGATGGATTCTCTGGTTGGTATGAAACGCTTATAGGGAAGTCATAACTCGTGAGTATCAAAATAATAGCGAAGGCTAGCACAGGTTCATGAAGTTCATTACTACTTAGAAGATTCTAACCTTACATCTGTGTGTCGCCTAACCCGAAATCTTAAGCTTGTTTTTGTAAAAACGAAACTTGTTCCAAGATCCAGACATCCCAAAACTTCATACAGTCATGCCCAGATCATTCGTCTTCCTTTCGTCGAGTCATAAAAACGTAATCCATCATCGAGGAGCAAAACCTCCAGTGTACTTCGAGAAAGTGGCTGCAGGAGGTGCTGCCACAAGTGACTCTGCACCGATCGCCGCGAAAACAGCAGCCATGTGGGCAGAAGCCGCATGCGAATCAAATGCAGCCTGGCTGACATAGCTATTGAGAGAAGGAAATCAGCACTCGAAAATAGAATAGGATGAAATTCCACAGAGGCACAAACCGTTCTACTAAGGTGACAGAGCCATCGGGTTGCTTGGTCTCTGGGTTGTAGCTCTTGAAGAATTCATATTGGAGGCAGCCGGGCTCGGTCTCTTTTACGGTCTTTGCAGCGCCAGCGAGAAGCTCAATGAACTAAGATATTGTCAGCACGTGGGAACTGTTTTATACTTCATAGGAATTAGCATACGCGGTCCATCTTTCCCTCCGCAACTTGGGTGACGGCAACGACATGAAGTGCTTCAGACATGATGAGGATGTGGTGGGTGGTGAGTAGTAAGTGGTGGATGGTAAGTAGTTGGTGGTAAGTAGTTGATGGTAAGTAGTTTGATAGTTTGGATGTTCACAGTCCCGCTGGGAAAAGGTACACACATATATATATGTAGAGCATATGTATCCATTGCCCTTTGACAGGCTGCGGCGGAAGTGACTTATTACTTTCAACCGAAGTTCGGAGAATTTTGCTGAGAAATCTGGGCGGGGATCGTATTCGTAACGGAGGTCTTCTGTACACATAGTTCTGTTCGGAGCAGCACGGAAGAAACATGGAAGTGTAAGATCTTACTTAATGGGTCTAAGTATTCCCGCTGTAACGCCATTACTTCCGATACCTTGCTATTTCACCTTTGTACGGCAATATATCTACGTCACTTCTGTGAGCGTTATTCTGAAGGAATAACAGAGTGAGCGCCTAGGAAGCTTTTTTTTAAGCATTCAAGGACTTTGACTCCTTGGCATAAAGCTTAAGTATCCACGTGACCGACCTTCTGGCTTTTTGAAGAGGTAAAAGCTTTAGTTATTGCCCAGCGAACACTCGTTTGTTAAATACTCAAGTAGTTATATAGGAAAAGGAAACCTTTTGGTTGATCTGGGTATTTCAAGTCAACAGCTTTAATTATCGCGGGTTCATCGGCTATTCTCATAGCTCCACTCCCAATATTTGCTCAATTAGCCCAAGACGAGAATTCCAAAGAAGGCACAACGTTCAAGAAGTATTGACCTGAAAACTTGTAGAAGTATGATCAAAGTTCTGGGTCAACCCGGAGTTCCATGCGCATCTAAGACTTCCTTCTACCCCACATAAATTGTGGGATGCTATGTTTGTGGACTTTTATGGTAGTAATTCTGCGACCCCTTTTCTTGACCAGTTTATGATTCTATATATAGAGTCATAGGCGAGATTGATGTTAATTGGTCCAGCTTCAAAGACCTTGCTGGTGTAACACACCACAAGGCTACCCCGCTCAACTGTCAGTATCGCAAGATGAATTGTGACTTTCTCCGACATATCACCATCTCACATACTCCGTACTATAGTGCAAGCGTGGATGTCAACGCCAGGTTATGGAATGCGTGCGGAGCGCGTACACCACTTACAGATTCTGATTATCTCAACGATCACCATAACATGGGTCAACGCTCTAGTGAATTCGGCGGAAAATGGTTGTCACGCATGTTATTTGCTTGACGGCTATCATGTGGGCTATTTGTTTGATTTTCTGGATGACGAGAACCAAGCCTCGCCCCCCAGACAGGCATCGAGAAGCTTTGCCCTTGAAATGGAAACACTCCTCCGGTAAGTCTTTTCTTTCTATACTTACGAAGTTCAGTCAGAGAAACTCACAGGTAAAGAAATATCTGAGCGTTATATACATGCCAAATCACTACATATAATACAAGCTCAAGGCCTGTCACCTTTGAAAGAGAAGGGCATCCAGTTTTGCTTACGGAGAAAACAGCCGACAGAGCTCAGAGAAAGATCTTTCACAAACACCCAAAATCTCATCAAGCACCGATTATGAGACAGCTTGGAAAACCGCCTTTAGTTGGATTAGGAGGTGCTTGATATCTCATCCAGAATGCAGCAATAGGGGAAAGGGGGCTCGGGCTTCGTGCCTACTCGAATATTGGACGGTGGAACGAACCTTTACCAGGGCCAGAATTCACCACTTAACATACTTGACACTTAGTCACTGCTGGGGACAATCTGCCATGAAATGTTTATTGATGTCAAATGTATCCTCAATGTGTGAGGAAATACTCGCTTACATTGTTTTCGACACGGAAGAAGATCACGTCTTGGCATCGCTCCTCTTCATGCCATCCGGAAAAGGGGTTTGATGGCAAACCTGGTAGCGAGGGCTTGGTTTTGGTAGGAACGGAGAGAAAACGACAACCATCGAAGATGTGGACTATTCCGTACTGACAGCAAAAGTCACCTCCACTCATACCCCCAAAACTTCGGGACGACAATATTCGCCAGGACCTAAACTTAAAAGCAGAGTCTCAAGATCTGCCCACTCAAACTCCCCACAATGTAGCCGAATTACTAGATAAATCTCAAATCACTGAAGACACTCGCCGTGGAAAGAATGAAAACGACAACAATTATTTTTAATGCATTTCATGCCTTCGATAACAGAGAGGCATGGACGAAAGCTACCATCAAACTCGTCTAGAAAGAATGGAAGTACAATTAAAAACCCCGTCCTTTCGGTTACCACAAACTGAAGTTTAAAGTGTTCCTCAGTTGAGCAACTTGAGCAACTTGAGCAACTTGAGCACAGCTGCACACAAATGCCACAAACCATACTTCGTGTGCAAGTAATACCATCGTTAACCCACTTCGCCTCGCGGATTACGACCAATGGATCAGATAATAAATCACAATGACCTACGCTTGTGGCATGTCGGAAATTTGGGGTCCAAATTTCATATCTCATCTCATCTTACAAGCTTGATCGGTACTACTTCCAACGGGAACGCTAGTATGCAGGTATCCATCTAGGGACTAGGTAACCACAAGCTCCTGCCTCGACAGTCTCCTATATCCATCGCAGCTTCCGCTATTATTGGTTATCATAAAGTGGAAATATGCATCAACAAGCTATGGCGTGGGCTGATTAGATGAATAATCTTCCCAAAGATCTTGAGACATGTCAACCCCATCTTGAGCTTAGAAGATCCCAAAAGGTTAACACCTCCGTCCCTCTCTCCCTCTCCACCGAAAGTATATCGAGTTTAAAATGGCCGACTACGACAAGATTCTCTTCAATATAGCAGCCTTTCTGGCAGGCCTACTCGTCCTCGAGTTCGGTGCAGATAAATTTGTCGACCATACAGCGAAAGTAGCAACTCGTCTCAAGGTGCCCTCAACACTCATCGCACTCTTGACAGTCGGTGCAGAATGGGAGGAGGTATTTATCACATCTATCTCTCTACCGATTTCATACTGATCGAAACACAGCTCATAGTCATAATAGCATCCGTCTCCCAATCCCAGTCCAGTCTAGCAATGGGAAACATTGTTGGCTCGTCAATCTCCAATATCCTCGGAGCATTCAGTCTAGGCCTCATATTCTCCCCGAACCCAATTGTTTTTGATCGTTCGTCCAAGATCTATTGTTCGGTGTTGCTGGCATTGACGAGTTTATTCGTCGTGCTTGTAAGTCTCCTAGAGAGGATCCAAAAGGTGATTGGTGTTGGATTAATTGTTGTTTTTGGACTGTATGTTGGTTTTGTGGGATGGGCAATCTATAGGGGAATTGTCACGCCACCAGAAAACGATTCGGGCTCAGATTCAGACAGTGACAGCGAGGGTGACGAGGAGACATTGGTTGATCGAGAGTACAAAAGAGTAGCTGGGGTGACTGGGTCTAAGAATTATGAGAAGAAGATCTCAGAACCGCTCAATGCTGGCTCTCGGAGTAGTTCCAGCAGTTCGACCGGAGGTGCCCTCGAGACTGGTCGTGACGAGGATTCTATTGCCCTGACAGAGTTATTGTTCGATGAGGCCGAATACCAGAACGAGCCACACGCAAAGACCAAGCCTAAACACTCCACGATCTACCACATTGCTCATCTCCTTCTTGGTTTGGCAGCCCTCTCCTTGTCTGGCTATCTCCTCTCACACACCCTTACAACTCTCGCTGCCGAATTTCATCTATCAACAAGTTTTCTTGGAATCACAATCCTCTCTCTAGCTACTACGCTTCCAGAAAAGATGATTGCTGTATTCTCAGGTTCCAGACGACAAGGTGGAATCATGGTGGCAAATACTGTTGGCTCAAACATCTTTCTTGTCACCTTGTGTGCTGGAGTTTTGTTCCTGACCGGGGATTTGAATTCGCCAAAAGGCGGAATTCAGGGCGGGGAATTGGGAGTTATGTGGGGATGTGTGATGGGCTTATTTGCGATTGTGATGGTTGGTGGAAGACGTTGGATGGGCTGGCTTATGTTGGTGTGTTATGCTGGCTTTTTAGCTGTTGAGATTTTGGCCGAAAGAATTGCATAGCAGCATAGTGAAACAAGCCGTCAGTCTGACGAGGATGTATATAGACACTGAAATTGCTCTTACAGCGGCTCAAAGTTGGCGATTGCTTCGCCCGCTCCAGTTTATTTGCATGTTTTCTCGGGGCTCGTATTCATCAAGGTTAATTACTACGACCCAGTCGTGGTTTAGGTTGGCACCGCCTGGTTTGCGTTGTATAGAATTACATTTGATATGTTTAGTGTAATGTAGACGAAATGACTCTGAGATTGAGGGAAAGCATGTAGAAGAAACAAACTATTATGATCTCAACACTCACCTGGGACCATATTCACATGGTAAGCTGGGATTGGCATATGTGGATACCAAGGCTGCAATCCTTGTTGCGATACTCCCTACCTGGGTAAGGGACTCCTGGATTTAGGATTGCGGCTGGTAGAACACTATACCTATTTTAGACGATATTAAGACTTCAACATTGTGTAGATTAAGTAGATCAGACCTACACAATGTTAAGTCTTAATATCGTCTAAAATAGGTGTAGTTTACTTAGTATATCGAGGTCCAACATTCTGAGTGAACAGAGCCTAACTCGCTTACACCTTCTCAAGAAATTGCTTCAAGGAAATAGCGCACCACTTGTTATCATGAAACACATCAAGACTCGTAGCCATTCCTGATAGTCTCCCGTTCCTTCAATTCAACTTTCCAGAACCTTCCCAATATTCTCAGATCTTCATTCACTTTATTCACTCAACTCTATCCTCAACTACAAAACCACATGACCACCAATCCACAACCCAATCAAACCACCCCATACCCACTACCCCCTAGCTTTCTCCCACAAGTCCCACAAATCCTAAATCTCAAAATTTCTTGATATTTTCTATTAACACCTTTGCTGTCACAAAACCTGATACTATACGCCTGGTCAGGTCAGTCGGTGTGTAATGTGAAATGCCATATGCGACAAGCACACGGACTGTTCCCTCATTCAAAAAAAAAATCTTCTCGACGATTTTCTCTAGCACGAGCCCATAGCGCCAATTCCCGTGCGACAACTAGAGTTTTGCCAGTTTGAACTCTTTTTTTGGTGTCTTTTTTTTTATAGATATTGTGGCTGGAAGGTGAATGTGTGGTGTTCTTCAGCTTCATTGAAACTAAAGCTCCAGTGTAGTATCAAGTCAAAGAAATGGCAAATTAAAGGCAGCCAACAACAACAATCAGCAAGTGACTCGTAGAATTGCCTGGAACAGTATGAAACAGGTTGACAAACGAATCTCCATTCTCCACTCGGGTCTGAAGACTGAATCTGAGGTCACTTGATCTAAATCTCGTGACTGCCTAATACCTATAGGCAACCACTGACTCAATTGTACCTATACCTTCCAAGCTACATACCACATATCAATTTTCCATAAGATACTGGAAATTCTTATTCTATAACTTGACGAGATTATCTCACTTTGAAACAATGGCTAGAGAAGAACAAAAGCCAAAACTGAAATTTGTAGAATCCTCGCTTTCTTCCCCCTGTATCTAGCGAAGGCACGAGAGGACCTGATATCCCTTCCTCCTTTCAAGAAACCACAAAGAAAGGAGGACACTGTTACATGAAGCAAACTCTCCACTTGCTGTTGAGCTCAGATAACAAGGGGCTCCTTGTTCCTCCCTCAGGAAGTAGGTGCTTGGGTAAAAAAGAGCAAGCAAACCCTCCCACCCTCAACAAGCACCAGAGCAGGAAGGAGGAACAAGCAGACTCGCAGCAAGTCTCTTTGGAAGTTTCAGCCAGATTCTTGACAATCCTGAACAGAACACTCGAACAGAACATTCGAAAAATCTCTATACTTCCATTACTCGCCAGCGAAACATGTCTCTTCACGTCACCCAACTCAACTACTTGAACCGCTACCCAGAAACCGCGCTGAAATTGCCAGCCCAACAACTGTACAATGACGGCCCATTGTACAAAAACCCATGGGGATCGAACTGGGAATACCCATACAGACAAGACAACCGCTATCTTCATCGGTTCCCAATCCCGTGCCCACCATTACCACCACACATGGCTAGCCAGCAGAGGAAACCAGCCGTCCTGCCGAACGAATATCTCGATCACAATGTCGTGAGCAGATTACCCATCAGTCCAACACTATTCGAGCCGGTTTATGAACCAGAGCCAGAACCACGATTATCGAAATGGGTGTACTTCTGGCACTCCTTCTTTGCCGTAGTGCCAATTTGGGCATTCAAAAAAGGCTGGAACTATGTTTGCAGTTGGGTTTTCGAAGGACTGCGAACACCTGTTGGTGTCGCTATGTGGGTTTGGCAGAGCATAAATTGGTATGCTGTCTTTTGGTTAATGGTGTCGTTTCAGGTCGTGAAAGTCGTGGTGCCGGGGTTTGAAGAGGTTGATGAGGTAGTAGAACATACATCAATGCCTCTCTATGCCCCGTTTATTCCGAAGGAAGAATGGTCAAGTAAGTTAGCTCGCCGGGCTAGAAGCAACCTACTAAAAGAATTCGCAGGAACTGGCCATGCGATATGGAACTAGTGTGGGATGGTGTTACCTTGAATGTGAAAAAGATTGTGATAAACAAGATTGATATGGGGACATTGCGAGAAAAGACGGATATACGGAACGACGCTGGAAGCAAATTGACAGTTATTGTGATTGAAGGGTGCCCTAGAGCATGATTTCTCTAGTATAGCTTACGCCCCTGTATCTTATTGGTGGAAAGGATGTTTACCCCTCGGATTCAATCCAAACTAGAAATTCGGAGACGAGCTACCCAACGAAGCCTAGCACTTTTAAAACACAATGCATTATACATACTCCACCAGGTATCTGGAGGTAAGGGAATCGATACAGAGAGACGCGAAGCAGCATAGTGCTCGCTTAAATGCCAAGGGAGAACTCCACACCAACATCCATTTCCCGGGCTAGAAACGTTAGTTTGGTTTTTTAACTAGAATCCGAATAACATACCAGACTTTACGAGCTTCGAGAATGTTACTGCCTTCTCAGCAGCACTTTGTAGGTCATCAATGGAGAAGATCTTCATGCCAGACTCATTGATCAGCTTGTGGGCAGCCTCCATGTTTGTTCCTTGCAGTCTTGCAATGATTGGAATGCGAAGGTTCATGCTTTCAACTGTACTGATGAGACCCTTTGCGATAGCATCACATCTGACGATACCACCAAAAATATTGACAAAGATAGCTGTGACCTTAGGATCGCTGGTGATGAGAGTGAAAGCCTCCTTGATGGCTTGAGGAGTAGCTCCACCACCAACATCCAAGAAGTTGGCTGGCTCTCCACCGTTCAACTTGATGATGTCCATGGTAGCCATGGCAAGTCCAGCACCGTTAACCAAGCATCCAATATCGCCTCCCAGCTTGATGAAGTTAAGACCGGACTCGGCAGCAGCGACCTCCTCAGCGTCCTCCTGGGTGGTATCTCTCCATGAGAAAATCTCCTTTTGACGGAACTCAGCGTTGTCGTCGAAACCAAGCTTAGCATCCATAGCAAGCACTTGGTGGTCGGAGGTCTCGGAGAGAGGGTTGATCTCAATTTGGGTGGCATCCTTCTCCATGAAGATCTTGTACAACTTTTGGATGGTGTCTTTGGCGTCCTCAATGCATTGCTCGCTGAAGCCGAGATCGACTGAGATCTTGCGGGCAATCTCATCGGTTACACCCTTGTGGATATCGATATATGTGGTTGTGATTGCGCTTGGGTTTTCCTTGGCAACGGTCTCAATGTCCATTCCACCTTGCGACGAGGAAACAATGACTGGGCCTTGGGAACCTCTGTCCATCAAGATAGCGAGGTAGAACTCTCTGCGGGCAAATTTGCGCTCGCAGATGTAGACTGAGTTACAGAGACGACCTTGGGCACCGGTTTGCTTGGTGACCAGCTTGTGTCCGATCATTTGGTCTGCGAACATTCTGGCCTCTGTTGGAGAGTAGATAACGCGAACACCTCCCTTGAGGCCATTGTCGAATGTACCCTTTCCTCTTCCACCAGCCAAAACCTGTGCCTTGATCACCATGTCATCGCCCCCAATGTCCTTTGCAATTGCCTCGGCCTCGGCGGCGGTGGTTGCGACGGAGCCCTTTGGGACGCCAATGTCATACTGGTTGCGGATTAGTTTAGTTCTGCGTCGACCACCGCAAGCTGGAGTGCGGGCGTGTATGTATATACCTTTCTTAATAGGTCGGCAGAGAGGTATTCATGAATACTCAAAGCTCTCTTTTGCTGGGCAACACCCGCCAAACGAGACGAGGAGTTGATCTGGAGCTATCTATCAGCAAGTTGCGTCCATGTCCATGTGCAGGTCTAAAGCCAGCAGATTTTGGCTTTGCAGGAGATATAGAGGGCTTTACCAGAGGAGCTTTGAAAGCTGCCGCGAAGGGCCGGCTACGGGCGAGCTTGAACATACTGACAGGAAGAGAGGAAATTTGTAGAAGGAGGGGATTGGCAATTGCTGGTCGGAAAGGAAAAAAATAGATGGTGTTTTGAGGCTTGTCCTTTTGTCGGACGGATTCGCGGACACCGCTTGGCAGAACGAACCGACTTTGCCCGTCCGTGCAGAGCGGCGGCGGCAGCAGCAGCAGCAGCAGCAAATATTTTGGGGCGCAAGGCTGAAATTTATTTTATTTCTCACAACACCACCACCAAACCACCAAACCACCAAACCACCAAACCACTACACCACAACTTTGCGACCATCGCAACATCTACCCCAATGGCCACGACCGCAGAAGAGGAGAAAGACGGCAAGTCTGTCGGTCTCTCCAAGGAAGAATACGAGATCATCACCAACAAAATCGCCGTCGCTATCGCAAGGCATGAAGAGGTCGTCAAAGGCTGGATTGCCCAATCTGCCCGCAGCAAGGAACCGAGGAAAACACTCGAACAGCTCCAAGCCGAAGATGCTGAGCTTTTTCGTCCTCAGCCTCCTCGACTTGGAATCGGCTGTCCAGTCCCTGCGCATTTTCTGAAGAGCGACGCCGAGATAGGCAACAAAAGTCTTCGCGCCAAATTACTCCCATCCAAAGGTCTCAAGGCGAGCAAGGCTCGGGATGCGGAGGAGAAGGCTGCAAGTGCAAAGCGCGGCATGAGAGAGCAGAGTAGCGACGAAGAAGAGGGTCGTTCTGGTCTGGGACGAGCAAAGAAGCAGAAGACCAAGATTGCGCCGGAGTCCCCCAAAAAGGTCAAGCAGGTAGCAGATCCTGGTAACGGCAAGGACATCATGAAATTCGACGAGGAAAATGCAGAACTAGCGGCGAATCCAACAGCTGTGGAAGATTCCGAGTTGAAGCACTTGGACCAGGAATCAGACGAAGCTGTCGAAACTCTAGGAGAGTCGCAACTTACTAAGAAGCAAAAGAAGAAGAAGAAAAAGAAGTCCAAGATCAGCGCGGCTGGTGTTTCTGAGCGCGAACCGCAGGGTATTCCCATACTCCCCAGTCGTTCCTTTCCCAGCTCACCCCCAAGGGCAGCTCAAGTGTCAACTGGTGTTGCAAAAATCACCATTCCTAGGGCTGACGAGATGGAGGTCGACACCCCGGCCATTGGTGATTTGGACGAGGCAGAGCGATTGCGAAATAAGGAGCTAAAGAAGGAATTGAAAAAGCAAAGGAAGAAGGAGCGTAGGGAGCAAAAGCGTAGTGAGCAGGCACCAGCTAGTTCACCCTAAGGAGTTTTATTATGGATTTGGAAAATTTATGGTAGTTGCAGGAAATTCTACGATGTCTAGCTTGCTTCTGGGAATCCATAGCATTGTACTACAGCTCCATGGATTGTCATGTGTTTTGAGTGATGGGGGATAGGTGCTAAGCGAAAAAAGGAGGCAACTCACAAATTAAACAATACCGTATCAATTGGATTATAAGATAACATATTATATACGAAAAATCTGTCTAGGGACCAATATAAACCATATATACTAAAAAAAGTAATATCTTAATTGATATTTTTGCCCCTCTTTTTTGGTGTTTTTGTTCCTCGCCACTTCTAGCCACTCCCAGCCTTGATGTTTTACCCCTAACTATATCTAATTATTTAATTCTTTAAGTCCGTTCTATCTTCGCGATCTAAGTACATTCTTGTAGGAAGAATGGAAAGAGGAATAGGCCTTAAAATCATTCTAAGAAGAGGATATGGATATAGATAGATAAGTTGGTAGATGGCGGGGTAAACATAGGGGTAACTAGGAATAGCTTTACTTTTTATAAAGTTTATATGCGGCTTTTTTATATACGAACTGTTAAATACACTTTTACAAACTCAGCCTAAAATTCCTGCTTCTTTTAGAGCATGTGGTGGTGTAGAAAGAAGTGTAGAAAGATTAATATAAAAATATCTATTTGTGATTCTAGCTCTCTGGTTGGTTAAAATTATAAGATACTAATACTACGAGATTTTAGAACCATATACAGTACACACATGTGATCTTAAAGAAGAATGTTATCTTGTAATCTAATTAATACGGTAAATGATAATGATATCCAAGTTTAAGTTCACCAATTAGTTTGACTCTATGAGGAAAAGACTCAGCTCATGACAACTGCTGATCTGAGCTAACAACATCTATCGTACATGATTTTAGTAAGAAGGCACGCGAATTTGAATTAGTTCTATTGACATGAAATCATTGGAATAATCTGTTTGTTTGCGTCTAGAGGGTTATACCAAGCGAGATTTGTTCTTTGGGCATACTATTTCCTACTTGGTACAACCAACGCATCAGTGCGCAGGAGGAGGTGACCTTCCCATACCCACAACTGCCTTCAAAGCTGCATCATGTATCTTCATACTGCTATCGCACTGATTTCAGGTGAATAGTTTTAGAGAAGTGTTCGCATATGCAGCTGTAAACTGTCATTCACCAACAGTTGGTCGTGTGGCATATGGATACATAACCCTAACCCCCCCCCAGCTCATCCTTTTGTTAGAACCCACTATAACACTTCTACCCTTCTAAACACCACAAGCACAAAAGCTTAATCTCAACCCACATATCCAAACAAACGAACAATCCTTACCTCCCTCCAAATCCACAGAATGCCAGCCATCAAAACCAATAAAAATACGATAGAAAACGACTTTCACGACTTCCCTGAATTCCCCTTTAAGGGCCTCGCTGGGCTTCTCACAGTGTTCTCAGTGATGTTTGGTATCCTTGTGGTGTTGTTTTTCTGCCTCTTTCTGGTAGAGAAGGCTTCTGTTTTTGTTGCCGTCTATTGTCAAAAGAGACGGGGATCAAACAACAAGACTGAAGAAAACGCGCATGATGGTATCACGGTGAATGAGGAGCAGGATATTGAGAATGAGAAGACCAAAGATGAGGATCACAATAAGAAGGGTAGGGAGGAGAACATGGACGGTAAGAACAACGCTATCAACTACAGAATGGCGCCAAGAGATACTCCTCTTAAGTATGGAACTTGTTAGGCTTGAGGGAGGAAGGGCATGAGTAGGGTGAATGTAGGGGGTTATTGACGGAGACCAAGATATTAGGCAAGCGAACTGTACATCAGAAAGGTCCTACATGTGTCTGATGTAAAACAGGCATTCTACTTGTGCACGAAATCTCGCTTAGCTCACTTCAACACGAAGCCTCCCCAAAATAAACAGCCAATACAAAATTGCCAAATGACTAACACACCCAAGAATGAAGGGTGAAATTGTAAAGAAACGAGTTCTTACCTAGATATAACCCCAACTAACTCTGCTCTCAAGTCTTCCGTAGAAGCAGATGTAGATGTTGTTTTATCTCGCAAATCTCAATAGTAGCCCAGACGTATAGGGGGTCTGAGGTAGGACTGTTATGCACGCTGTGAGTTACTGACAGAGAAAGGACTTTTTATGTCTGTGGATGAATCCAGCGGCAGAGGACAGCATGCTGCAGCCTCACCTTTCTCAGTATCTGGTAGCAGAGAAACACAGATAAAATAAATAGCCTCACCTTTGACTGAAAGCTTTTCGGGTTTTCTTCGCCATTACTCCCGCACCTTCTGTCCTTCCTTTCCTCCACGCAGTCCACTACAGCTCAGTACAGCTTCACCCTCAATATATTGAAGGTCTTCTATCTGCGATATCCAGCTTCAAGCTTCGCCCACTCACAAGGTCTTACCATCTCAAGATGCCTGAAGCTAATCCACTCACCACTGCGGGAAACTGCACAATCTGCGGCGTTCCCTCCAAGCTGAGATGCAGCAAGTGTAAAGATGCCAGATACTGTTCTCCAGAATGTCAGCGCACCGATTGGGAAGTCCACAAGCTGCTCTGCGCTTCCGTCAAGGCATTTGCTATCCCTCCGGGCCCAAACATGCGTCGTGCAATTCTCTTCAAACATGACGCCCAGAAACCAGAGTTCATCTGGCTCAAAACCGAGTCCACCTCCGAAGAAGGCGAAAGCTACGATATCGGCAATGTTCTTGACCATCCTGCTGGACTCACTACCATAGAAGTCAACCCAGTCCGGAACAAGACGCTAAAGAACGGCATAGATGTACTGTACTCCGATGATGTCTTTGGAACGTCCGGTCCTTTCCTACCAAAGAATGACTGCCTCTGCAAATTGATATTGGACAGTGGAGTAAGCAAAGACTGGCATGCTCCAAAACCGAGAGATGAGACAATGCAAGTACCATGACACAACTATTCTGGCCACCAAACTAATTTCCATGCAGTTATCCATGGCGAGGAAACATTCTCTGCTGTGGTGTGAATGGCGACCCAAAAGATCGTGACTCTACTCGAGACTTGGATACTACCGATTTCAGAGACATATTTGATGCTTTGTCCGTCCACAGTCTAGAAACCGACGACACTCCCTTGGAAGAACTTTATGCAGCTCGAGCCAGAAAGGTCAAAGGTGTCTGCTTGCAACACGCAGCGGGACAAACTCAAATATACACCTCAAAGATGTACCCACAAGACCATCCTTGGACCGGTTATCTAGTAGCAGGCGAACTTTCCAAGGTCATAGGTGTTGACATCAGATACTTTGGACGTAATGTGGGCCACCATAAAACGCCAGCTCCCATCGACCACTCATATGCAGTTCTCTTTCCCAAGCTCAAACCAGCTCCCTCCGACGTTCACGTTTTTCGGTACGATGGAAAAGAAATCTTGCCAGAGCACTTGGAGTTTCTCATGTACTTTGCATTGGAACACATCCATCCAGCCTGGCGAACCATACAGCCCAAGGAGTTCATAGCACGCGGTGCCATTGTCCTCGGGGAACTCGTGGAGAGAGATAACTGGAATCGGATATGGGATGAGTTCAAAATCCGCAAGGGCTTGAATGACAATTTTCCCGATCTACGTGACATGTGAGTCGGATATTTGGGATAATGCAGGTGGACGGATGCCACGGTGGTCAGATGGCGAGAGCGAGATTGGCACCGAAATCTTTTGCCATCAGAAGACCTCAAATGGAGGGATATAAAGGAGTGTCGAACAAGAAAGAAAACCCTCAGTATCTAGTAGCAGAGAAACACAGATAAAATAAATGTATTGCAGAATAGGTCCAAGAGGATTTGACACAAGAAAATCACATTCCAAAATATCTTGACAGCCTCGGTGATATTATACAGACGCCGTCGCTAATCTCAGACGCGAACCGACCCCAAGTAACCGTTTCCCCTCCCGAAATCTTGTTTTTACACGTCTAAATCCACGAGGTCCTTTATTTTGCAAAGTGCAAATCATACCCAAGCCACTTCCTACTTTGAACTTCCGCAACGGTAAGACCTGGGTACCCATAGGTCAAAGGCAAGAAGTAGTACCAGCCTCCAATAATAACAGCAATGATAACACCTGCTGCCGCCCATGATGCCAACAAATTCTGTCCAGCCAGCTTTTCCCGAGCAGGTAAATGTTTCTGCTGAGCTTTCTTACCGCCCTTGGCAATAGCTTGCTCGTCAACAGCGGGCTCGACGTTGAAAACAAATTCAAGCAAAGCCCCAGTGACAAGAGCGGATGACAAATGAGCTGGCAAGTAATGATGCAAGAACAATTGACGTCCCATAAGGTAGAATGGCAGATAGTGCATAGCCCACGCGAGGAAGAAAAACCCGGTAGAGTTATAGAGACGGGATCGGGTTCCTATAAGAATTAGCAAGGTTGTGCAGTGGTTGGGATAGCGAACTTACGTTTGTCCAACGCGTCAACACCGCGGCGCAACGAAAGTTGATCAGCTGCAATAATACCAGCATAAACTGCTAGGAGACTGCTAGCCAACCACCAGCCAAGAGGATTTCCAAGGAAGTAAATTTGTTGACGGGTATCATTCTGTGTCCAGAAGCTGACACCTCTCAACAGGAATGGCCAGACAAAAGGTTCGCTTGAGTAAGGGTGGCTACTGGTGAGAGCGTTGTTGTGGAAGAACATGGCTCTCTGTAACTCGAACCATTTCTGGAGGAATGGAAGACTTTTGACTTGACGTACTTCCTTGGCTAAGCGAGGACTATCTGCAGGGAGAGATGGGATCTCGTCCACGAACCAAATGTTTGAGCTTTGGCCAAGGTTCTTGTTACCGTTGATTTCTTGTTGCTTGAAAGCCCAGTCTGGGAGTGGTTTCGTGTGGGTCCACATAGCAACCTTACTTGGGTTATGAATGAGCTTGAATTGGCCAGAAAGAGTCTTGAGTTCTTGATCAGTCTTTCCGTTTTCGATTCGAAGTTCGAAAAGAGTATCGTTATAGCGATCACCTAGAGCATCTTCAATTGAAACCGTGGTAAATTCTTGGTTGGTTGGGTAGTAAGGAGATGCAACATCGTGACTGAGGAGCATCGTGTTGGTGACAACGTGCTTCAGACGAACAAGGTCATTGTGCTTGACCGGTTCCCCGGTTTCGAAGCCGTCATTATTTGGAATGATTTGCCAGTGGTTGTTTGCATCTGCGTATGGGTATCCGGTAACTTGTTGCCCTTGACTAGAAACTCTCCCATCATCATATCTGAGTGGATATGTGTCAGGGTGACTGTGAAGATAACCGCTGGTTTCCTTGTGTTTGATTTGGATATTGTCAAAGTAATCAATTGTAACAGCATTGGCCGTCATCATGTTGTCGCTCAAAGTTTCCTGGAAGTCTGGAGACATGAAATCATCCCCAGGTCCTGATTTGGTCAGGATCATGAAGTGCACCTGGAACCAGAAAAGGTAGAAGAGGAACGGAACTATGATCAAGGCTGTAGCCCGCGCCAAAAAGTGCTTGCCAAATTCAGGCAGATCCAATGGACCCTGTCGCCTGTTGACGTTCAAGAGGTCCCACAAGTCAATCGCGACTGCTGAACCAATGGTAACGAAGGCAAAGAGACCGACGTATTTTGTTGAAATTACACAGCTCAGGGAGAAACCGGTCAACAAAAGCCATTTCCACCACTTTCTTCCAAAAGGTTCGTGCCTGAGTTTGTAAAACTTGATATAGCACAACAAACTGCAGGCCATGGCGAACACAAGGGTTGCATCGAGTAAGATCAAGCGCGTTTGACCAATGTGTGCATTGTCGAATAGAATCAGGCAGGCGGAAAGAATGCAAGCAGGGAGGGTATAACCGGACTCCCACATGATATCGAATACGACGGGGATGGTCAGCGCGCCCAGAATTGCTGGCAAGGCTCTGTAGGCGACATATGGCACCTTATTGTCAATATAAGAATCCCCAATATTCTCGAAGTGGAAATGTCCATCATATCCCACAAACCAACCCATCAAGGCAAAGAGAAGCTTTCCAAAAGGAGGATGGACGTCGAAGAAATAGGTTCGCTCGAGATAGTAGGATGCGAACTAAACGCTTGCAGATTAGCTTGTGTTCGCCCGTTTGACTTGGAAAGTGAGAGAGATAGGAATCCGTACTTTGCCAAAATGGACCTCATCGAAAACGACCTCATTGGGATGGCTGATGCCCCAGAACCGTGTTACAAAGCCGAGTATTGTAAGGACAGTACAGGCTATTCGATAGTCCCATTCCACACCAGCACTCTTGTACTCGAGCTTGGCTTTCGCGCGGACGTCGAGGCCTGGATCGCGAGGAGCTGCAATGCCAGTTGCGGGTGCATCCTTTGCTTTTGCGGGAGTCGAGTGATCTCTCCTCTTTCTTACGGATCCCCCCTGTGAGGACATGGTGAAGGAAAGGCAGCAGAAAAACACTAGAGATCCAGAAGTTGTTAGCTGTGGCACCAGGGGGGGCTGTAGAGGAACGGGAAGCGCGTATGTATTGGTAGATGTAGCTATCTGGAGGATGGCTTACATTAAAGTGTATATCCTCAATCAAGTTTGAGTCGATCAAAGAGAGGGAATTAGCATTGATCGTAGAGAATGATCAAGAGGCGACGTGGTTGTTGTCCTCGAGCTGGACAGGAGGGAGGGTTGGGGTTGAGGAAACATACAACGGAATTGGAATTTTGGCGGACTGGCATTATTGGGACACACGGTGTCATCAGCAGCTTACCAGTAAGCTCCGCTCCACTTTTCGTCGAGACCCCTGTTGGGTGGGCTAATACCCCTACTACTCCCCTGCTACTACCCCTACTACTCCACTACTACTACCCCTACTACTCCCCTACATCCCCTTACTACTACCCCTACTACTCCCCAGTGTCCCCCTACTAGACTACCTAGGTACTTACTACCCCTACTGCCCTACCAGTACTCCCCTCTACTCAAGTAGCTCCTCTAGCTCCTCTACTCCCCTACTCTCCTTCTCCTTTACTCCTTTACTCCTCTACTCCACTACCTCTATACTCCCCCACCTACCTACTAGGCTACTACTACTTCTACTACTCCTCCACTCCTAATATCCCATAGCCTTACAACCCTACAACCCTACAACCATACACCCCTGCACCTACACCCCTCCAACCCTACTAACAACCTAGCCACCCAGCCACCCAGCCACCTAGCGAGCTACTAGTAGCCTCCGAGCCTCGCTTGCTCCCATCTGATGCGTCCTTGACTTGTCGAGTTCAGCTGAACATTACCTAGTTGAAATTCTACATCAGACGATATATATCAAGTTCATTTTTAATAGAGAAGGTTCACCCTATTTTGTAACAAGGGAATCAACTCAAACCAATTCTCTTTCAATCTCAAGTTATTTTTGTAAATATTACGCTAGTAGCTACCCAACATAAGGTTCACTCTATCACGGGGACCCACGTGCCATGACTAAGCACCTTTTGGTTACTGTACAGGTACCACGCGAGCTCCATGCGAGACAATTGCCATATCATTCCTCCACTTTCAACCAACAACGATTCGACTGTCCACCATCATCATGAAAATTATCCCTTCGAAACTCACAGCGTTCCCCAATGCCAGTGCCAATGTCTTGCGAGGTCTTGGATTATTGACACACCGATCAACATCAGCGTCAAAAAACTCGCTCCAAGCCAAAAGACGTTTCCATTCGTCGCCATCAATCTTGTCTGAAATGACTCCCATCCTCACTAAAAATGCTATGCAACGTTGGTCCCCATGATATTATAAACCGTCCTATCCGCTATTCAAGCTAACATTTTCGCAGCTGTTGGACCATACGTGAGCCTTACTCCATATAAACATTTGTACTCAATTCTCACACTTCTTAGTCCCAGGCCATAAAGACATCACACGCAATCTACTGCTCAGGCCAACTTCCAGCCGATGCTGATGGAAATCTCGTGCAGGGAAGCATGGGTAAAAAGACAAAGGCGTGTCTCGATGCACTCTCCGCTGTTCTCAAGGAAGCTGGATCCTCTCTTGAAAAGGTAGTCAAGGTTCAGATCTTCCTCACTGACATGAAATATTTTGGAGAGATGAACGCCGAGTATGAGAAGATTATCAAGCACAAACCGGCAAGGAGCTGCGTTGCGGTCAGAAAGTTGCCAAAGGGTGTCGATATTGAAATTGAGTGTGTTGCGTTGCCATGAATAGAAGTATCTACAAGATCTTAGTCGAGATGCCCCCTCTTGTTCTCTGAACGTTTTGTTTATCGTTAATCCCTTTTTTGTTTCTCGAGTGTGAGTGTAGGGCCTCAAGGCTGAAGCTATACCCATGCATTAAACAAGCACAGAGCAAGGACCACGAGTTCCACTGCATCATTTCATTCATGACTACTCGAATCTCCACTACACAGAAGACCGGTACATGCATATCTGCCTTCATCAATGAAGCCATATGCTCCAAAATCATTCCAACCGTCCCCCACAAATACAAAGTATCACCGTTCATCTTTCTCACAACAAATTTCACCACCAAATAGCACAGATCCATCAAATGTCCCAGTCCGAATCCAAAAGCAAATATTGGTACAATATCTTTACACCTCAATATCGGTTCCATCCTTCAATGAAAACAACAAGGAACCACCTTCAGCACCAGCGTGGTTGGGAGGACATTCTCCATTAGACAAATCAAAACATCATCTCTCCAAACTTCACAAATAATCCACTGTCACCACTTACAGCAGGTAAAAGCCTCTACCTGCTTGGGCGTGACGGCATCTACTTCCTTCAACGGCCGAAATGTGTCTCACTGCAAGACGAAGGAGCTTTCGCTTACACTTATCGATTGTAAGTGAGTTTGCAAAGATCTCCGCTCCTTCAAACCCATCTCCGACGTCAGTAGTCGAGACTGTCCACATATTTTTCAACATCTCCCATTGCTGGAGCGATTTGAGATCGAAATGATGGCGTTGACAGTTTGGGCAGACAATGTATGTGATGAAAGACACTTGTGCATCTCTCAGGAGTTCGAGATAGTCACTCAGAAGCTGGGCTCGGGAGTCTGCGTATGCGGCTTTGAACCAGGCATTCATGGGGTGGGTGAATTCATTTCTTGAGAGCAGAGGCATATCTAGATTTCCGCGGGCGGCATTCATACGTCTCAACCGGGTTGCGTACTCAGACTCGAGGTGTCTGACTCGATTGTCGTGTTGGTCCTTGACAGCTCTGAATACTTCGGGAGCCAACATGCGTACGTCCAAGCCATAGGATCTGCAAGTATATCTTGCCGGCGAGCCATCAGGAAAAACAAGGACTTGGGGCTGTTTGTAACTACTGCCTATGTATGCTCTCTCTTGAAGATAGCTGTTGATGTCGCCCTCAAGTTGCAAGTCATCGGCATTCATGATGCCCAGTTGTGCCATGTAAGCCTTTTCCATTTCTGGGTCAGTAGATGTTGGCTCCTTGATTAGGTCGCCTGGGTTTCGGTTGAGGATATGGATCGTTCTGCGCTTTTCTGCCTCCATAATGGCTCTCAGAACGCAGTTTGGGTCAGCACTTTCTGGCAATCGAGGCCCAGGACGACGTCCGGCAGAAACGTTGGCAGTACGGGTCTGGGCAATTGAGTTCACATATGCCTCCTCTGTAAAGAGACCCTTGAAGTCTTGAGTTTGCTCTTGAGAGGCCATTTTAGCTCTTAATTTGATAGCTGCAGGCGTCAGAATCAATCCACTTTCGGTCAACGAGGAGAAATCTACAGTACTCTTGAGAACACTTTCAATGACCTATTTGTAGTCTCAAAGTTCAAGCCTAGAAGCTTCAGCTCTCCCTGGCTCTTGTCTGACCCAGGTAAAGTTGGTTGTTTTGGTGGTGGGAGGATGGAACGAAGAAGAAAAAGAGGAAAAAGTGTGCCATAAGCAGATACTTATACTTATGCACTGACTGCAACTCTGCATTTTGCTTCGGTTTAATACATCCCACAGAGGTTATGCTTCTCTCGGAAGTAAGGTCTTCCGATTGGGTTATGGCCATATTATCAGTCTGCAAATTGGAAGATTTGTCGAAGTTAATTAGTGAAGTTAAATTATGACGAAAAACGGATGTGATCATCTGAACTGACAGGTGAATTGAGATACCGTATTAATTGGATTATAAGATAACATTCTATTGTCAGGTGGGATGCCTGTGGGATGCCTAACTATTTCCATTCACTTACGGTTATTACAAATCAACGGCTCCCCCCGAGCGGGGAAAGCGGGGTAGATGGCCCTAGCGCTAGCAGCGCTAGCATGTTAAATAGCCCTCCTGTAGCCAGAGACTTAGAAGTCTACCGCATTCTAATACAACGTTTCCTACACACCTTGTTGCCCTCTAGCATCTACTATATCTACTATAAGAAGACCTAGCAACAGGTTATGAGCCCGGAGGCTAACGCTAAAGGGTATTACGGTGGCGCCTTATCGCGTCTATTAATATAGATTACTCTATTCCCTCTCTTTTCTGTCGATAATTCGACTCCCTTAAAGCCTAAGTAAGCGGTCACTTAGCCAGGCTCGGAGATAGTACAATTTATATCATCCCGCCCTAAAAACAAGTAAGCAACTTATCGAAGACCTCGGAATTAAAGGGGATAGTTCGTCTTATAGGCCGACGCCGCGAGACTGACTATAGCAATACGAACTCTAGCGGAAGTTACAGAAGACGTTAGTAACGATTAACAGATTTAAAGTGACGACCTAGTATAAAATAGCCCTACACTCTACGGTACTTTCGTTGACGTACACGAAGAAATTCCTCCTAACCTACTAAGTCCTCCTACTAAGGCAGATCTATTCGTAAATACCGATATTTACGGTGAATCAGACGGCGAAACCCCATTTTAACTAACTTAATAAAGCGGCTTATTATATCCGCGAATTCCGACCAGGTAAAGCGACGCTTTATATTTGTAACTTCCGCTAGTTTCCCCGCCTTAGTCGGGACTCGGCGACCTTAGATTGTCGAACGACCTAGAAGACTCGGGCGACGGCGATTCTTTAGACAGTGAATCTAGCGGAAATAACGATCCTTAAGCCCTATCTCCTCCGGTGCTACAAAGGGCATCTATACTAAAGCCATACCGAAACATGGCCTTACAAGGTAACAACGCCGGCTTCGAGTTCTCCGAAAAGTCGAAGCTTAGGGGTAAAGAAGGTTTTTAATAATTGTCAGGGAATCACTAGGAGCGTACAAAAGACTACTCTAGAATAAGGTTGAGATTGATCGCGAGCCTTCTAAGAAAGTCCTAGAGCTAGCTATTATTTATAGTCTACAACAGAGAATCTACGCTATACCCCATTAGGCTAGTTAAGGCAGCTCTATCTATAACAACATTCACTAAGCGAATTAACAAACCTACACGTGACCACATTCACTCGAGCCCTTACATATAGTCCCCCCTTACTCTATTAAATATACTATAAATCAGCGTCTTAAGGCTAAACACGGTCCTAAAGAGCCTGTGTAATCTCTATACAAGTAGGCTTAACCTTACGGGGAAACCGCTGCTTAAATATAGTAATAGACGAAGTAGCCAAAGATATAACGTTATATAAAGGTTCCTAAGTATTAGAGTTAGGATTATAACCTCTCTACCGAACTAAGTACTAAAATTCGCCCTTGACTCTCTAAGAGTCTAAAATCTTATTAACAGCCTATAAAACGTTACCGTCAACGTTAATAGTAACGGGTAGAGCTAGTAGGTTAACCTATCTAGGTAGTAGAATACCTACGGCGGGTTATAATAGATTTATATAAAACACTAGATAAATTTCTTCTAACTTAAAGGGTAATTCTAGCTTATATAAGTAAGAATTAACTACTTAAAGTACTTAGAATAGGCTAATAAACTTAGAGTCGAATTTTAGGATAGGACGCGTAGAAGTAAGGTTTTTTATACTTAGTAACACTATATCACCAACTCGGTACGCTAGCGTAGGAGCTCGAGTCTCGTTAGCGAACTATTCTATCTTATCCTAAGTAGCTAACAAATTAGTACGTAGATAGCCCAGAATATCCTCTATTTTATAAATAAAACTAGAGCCTTGTTTCGCGCTTAGTTTAACAGGCCGAGAAGCTATAGCTAGTACTAAAATAGGTAGTCTAAAGCTTATCCGAGGGTAATAACTATAATTAGCGAAAAATAGTAATATACTAGTAGAACTATTAACTACGTTCTATATAGAAAATTCTGTCATAGGTAGTAGTTCTACCTAATTATCTTATATAAAATCGATATACTAATAAAAGAACTAATTAAGAGCCTTATTAACAATCTCGGTCTACCTATCTATTTCCGAGTAATAAGTAGTAGAGAGTTAAATATTAATCTAAAGCTTAGTGTAAACAGCTTTCTAAAACGTAGCTACAAATAGCGAACCACGATCGGAGATAATAGAATCTAGTAGACTATAGAGTTTTTAAACATAAAGAAATAACCGCGCTAAGTCTTTGGCTATTATAGTACTATAATAAAGAAATAGGTAACGATCTTTTATAAGTCTATTACAAACTACTATAATAGAATTAGCGCCGTCTACCTCTTTAAGCGGCCTAACGAAGTCTATAGAGAGATCCTTCTACCGCTAAATCGGTATAGGTAAAGGTTTTAAAGCTCCTTAGTACTTAAGCTAAGAGAGCTTATTCCGAGTACAATTCTCGTAAGCCTTATAAAACTGTTCGATATTCGAAGAGACGCGAGGCTACTAATAAAACCGAGAGACTAACTTAAGTAACCTATTTTTTCTTGGGTAACTACTTTCGATAGAATTATAAGCTCTCTAAAGAAGCTATACTCGAAGCTCTATATTAGGGACATAAAGACGGTCTTAAAAGTAAAGTCTATTATCCTTAATTATATATTTAGATAAGGAGACTTCTTTTAAGTAAGGTGTATAATTATTTTAATTAAGTTTAGACTTAATTTATCTCTAAAAAGGGTCTAACTCGGTTCTAGACTTATCTATACTATACCTATCCTTGAAGAGTCTTATAACTTTATAATCGTCCGTCTTATTATTATCTAACTTAGTAGGAGACAAAAGAAGAAGATTCTAAGGCTTTAAAAGTACTTGTTTTTAGTACTATAAACGGGGATTAGTACTATCCTTAGGGAGGTCCTAAGAAAGTCGAGTAAGAGCGTCCGGCTTCCGATGCTTCGCTCCTTTCCGAGGGCTAATAATAAAGTTAAATTCTAAGAGAAACTCGCTCTAGCGAACCTATCGCCGAGATAAGTCCTTTATTGTTATAAAGTACTTTAAATTAGAGTAGTCGGTTATTACTATAATAGGATAAGCTATACTATGTAATTTAGACTTCTAGCTTTCGAAAGTACGAACAATAGCTAATAACTCCTTATTATAAATCTTATAATTATATTCCGTCGGGTTAAAGGTGTTAGACATAAATACTATAGGGTAAAGAACGTCGTCGTACTACTAGGACAAGACTACGGCTATAATATAATCTAAAGTATTATATTCTAGGACGATCTCTTTCTTAGGGTTAAAATAAACTAGAATAGGTGCTAAAATAAAAGCGTCCTTTAAAGTCTAAAACGCTATATTATATACTTTATTCTAATCCTACTAAATACCTCGAACAGAGAGAAGATTAAGTGGTTTAACTATCTTACTAAATCCTTTAATAAAGCGTCGGTAAAAGTTCGTAAAGCTAATAAAAGCTTAAAGGTCCTTAAGGTAAGACAGAGTAGACTAATTAACAATAGTAGAGACTTTCTTAGGGTCTATCTAGACGCCGTTTATAGTAATAATTATACCGAGGAACTTAATACTAGTAACTTCGAATTTGTACTTCCTAATATTATACTATAACCCGGCTTCCTAAAGGACACTAAGGACCTGCTTTACATAAGAGCGATAGGAGAGTAAATCGTCCGAGAATATAAGAATATCGTCTAGATAAGTAGTATAAAAGATGTCTAGAAAAGGACGTAAAACCTTATTAATCCGGGCCTAAAAAACTACAGGCGTATTAGTCAGCCTAAAGGGTATAACGAGAGACTTAAATAAGCCGTAACGAGTATTAAATACTATAAGCTACTCGTCACCCTCCTTAACTTAGATATAGTTAAAAGCTATAATAACATTAAGTTTTATAAAGTACTTAGCTTTACTTAAGCGTTATAAAGTCTCTTAAATCTGTAGAATAGGGTACCGATTCTTAACAAAGATATTATTAAGCCGTCGGTAATCTACGTAAAACCGGAGGCCGCTACTAGGCTTCTTAATAAATAAGACAGGAGAAGTAGTAGGTAAAACACTAGTATAAATAAATCCTTTATCGAGCTACTCCTTAAGGTATTTATAGAGTACTAAAAGCTCGTTAGCCGATATATTATATAGGGGTCTATAAGGGGGTTTTACTCCCTCCTTAAGCTCGATATAAATATCGTAGTCTCGATAAGGTAGTAAAGAGTTAGTATCTGTCTAACTAAAAATAGGGAGGAACGGCTTTAAATAGCCTAGTAGAAGTGGTTCTAGGTCGACAACTTTCTATAGACAAAGGGCTTTCTAAATATCGTCTATACTAACCTCGGCGAGGTATATAGAAGTAGCGCGTTGTTTAATAAATCGTGTGTTAGAGTCTATAGGAACGTCTTTAATAAGGGTAAAAGGGGTTCGGCAAGAGTCTTCGTTTAAATACTAGTCTATAAATTTTAGGGTACGTTTATAGCCTAAGATACCGTCGTCTATTTAAGCTAAATAAAGGCGAGCGTTAACGTCCTTAAGTTTAGGTTTATAGCCTAAGACTTTAAGACGCTAATTAATTTTATAAATTAAGAGGCTAAAAACTTTAGAATCGTCTATCTTTATAAGAGTCTAGAATATAGTAGTACTAACTCGGCAAGGGACATAAGTATACGAGTCCTACGTAGGTATAACCAACTTAGTTAAACCTTTTAGGAGGTAGGACTTAGTATAAAAGGACGATGTAAAAGTAATCTTATTAGCTTTCTAATCTACTACTAGATTATGTTTTAAAAGCTAGGGTTTACTAAAAATAACCTTATAAGAGGCTAATTTAGTAATATAGAATCGTTAGTCCCGGTCGACATACTTGCCGACTTAAAGGTCTAGGACAGTAACGTAAGTAATATCCCTAGTAGACGAGGGGGTACTATTAATAGTTTATAATCGGCGAGGTCGAAAGAGGGGGTATAATAAAAATCCTTGTTTTTACGTAAAATTAGAATTAATAAAACATTTAATAGAAGCGCTAGAGTTAAGTAGAGAGTATATAGATAAAGTTAAGTTCTTATTTTTATTTAATAACCTATATAGAATCTCTATTATATTTTTCTATCTTTCCTCTAATAACAATAATACTAAGTTTATCTTCTTTATTTGTCGTCTCTAGGGGCGACTATCACCGGGGACTAGGCTTTTCTCTTATTTAACTTCTTCTCTTCCTCCTTCTTCTTATCTTCTTTAGCCTTTAAAGCTAGGTAGGCGGTCTTTATATACTTATCGCTAGAATAGTAGAAGTATAAATTGTTCTTAAACTAAAACTCTCGGCGAGCCTTACGTTTATCCTAATTACGCGGAATTCGTCTCTTATTAATAAACTTCTAAGTCTAAACAGGCTTAGTAGTACTAACCCGAGTAGCGTCGATCTCTATAGGGTCACCAGTAGTAGCAGCAGCGGCGGGAATAGACCGAGCGGATTATAGGACTATTATAACAGTAGCACCCTTCTTAGTGTAACCGGGTCCTAAAGCGGCTAAGCAAGTGTTATAAGTAGTCTTAACTAACTTAATTATATCGTCTAACTAAATATTCTCTAAATAACCGCCTCTACTTAAAACTTAATAGTATACCTCGGGGTAAAGGGCGGCCTTTAAAATAGATATCGTAACGAATCCTTCTACCTTAGCCTCTAATGCTAAACCAACCTACTTAAGTAAGAACTTAATAGTATTATATTGTTCTTACTTCTTATTTAAAAGTAACTTTATAGCTGTTTCTCGGCTAAACTTATTACTATAAGTAGATGTTAAATAGTCGAACATCTATAAGATAGAACTTATAGTTACCTTAAAAGCGGCATTAGGAGTGAGATATCGATCGAAGTGTCGGCGCGCGTTTCCTTCTAAGTAACCGAGTACAAACTTTATACGCTCGGGCTCGGTGGTCTACTAATTAGTATTTATACTTAACTTAATCTTAACGTCTTAAATAAAGCTTTATAAATCGGTAGGCTTATGTCGGTCCTTACTACCGAAAGGGAGAGGATCTCGGTAGCGCTTTGAGGAGGAACTACTACTACTACTAGTATTACTACCCGTACTTAACTTCTGAAAGTAGACCGCCAAAGTCTTCTCGCGTGTAACTTTAGTTTAAAGAGTAGCGATATCGTTCTACAGACCTGCAATCTAAGCTTAAGTATCTAAGGAACTAGTAGTAGAGAGCTGTTAAATCTAGCCTTAGTAATCTCTAATTTAGCCCTAAAGACCTGTAACTTAATTCTAAAGATTTGTAACCTAATCGGTCTAATCGGTATACGACTAAAGTTGGCCTTAGAGACCTATAACTTAATCTTAAAGGTCTGTAACTTAACTAGATTGATTGGTAAGTCCTTAGACCTATGACTAAAGTATACTAACCTTGTTAATATAAAGTTGGTTCTAGATATTAAGATTCTAGGCGTTAGTTCGCGACTGTCGAAGGGAGGTAGTAAGGTTAGCGAACACTCGAATAAACTAATCGTTATTAAAGTTGTAGAGTACGACGAGGTCGGAATGCTTAGAAGCTACGGCTAATAGAGTACCGAACTCCTTATAAGTTGTATTCAGAGAGAAAGACATAGCGAGTACGACGACTAGGTTAAGTCGAACTCGATTTAGAAGAAGGCGATTAATATATTAGGGAATCACTAGGAGCGTATAAAAGACTACTCTTGTCGGTTTGACTATAGGTCAAAGGGACAAATACGATAGTAATCCTGTGGTGGGGCAATTAAATCATATTCGTCTTGTCTAATTAAGTGCTGGCTACTAGTCCTTAATATATCTAGAAGCGCTTCCCTCGACTCGTAAGCGTATATACGTATTGTAATTACGATACGTTAGTAGCATGAGGCATGTAGTAGTACGAGTCAGCTTATATATGCGGTATGCGTTTAGCGAGGCATGTAGCCTGTAGCTGGAAATAAGGGGTAATGCGAGTAGCTAGCCTGAGTAGGCAAGTGCCTGCTCTACGTAGCGAGGCTTGGTAAAGATATATTCCGACAACTCTAGAATAAGGTTAAGATTAATCGCGAGCCTTCTAAGAAAGTCCTAGAGCTAGCTATTATTTATAGTCTACAACAGAGAATCTACGCTATACCCCATTAGGCTAGTTGAGGCATCTCTATCTATAACAACATTCACTAAGCGAATTAACAAACCTACACGTGACTACATTTAATTAACAAACCTATACGTAACCACATTCAATCAACAAACCCACACGTGACCACATTTAATTAACAAACCTATACGTAACCACATTCAATCAACAAACCCACACGTGACCACATTCACTCGAGCCCTCACAATAATAGAAGACTACTCTTTACTGTCTACTAACGTAATTAAATATTAAAGAAGTTATTAATCCGAACTACAAAGTTCCTAAGGAAGTTCTAAAGGTTCTTTAGAAGGGTGAATACTACACCGAGGAGGAGACTAGAAGATAGACTAATTATAAAATCGCTAATATAACTATAATTCGATCCATTTAAACAAACTACGCTAGCGATGCTGTATACGTGATCTAAGGGGTCCTTATAGCTATAGAAGCCTAGATAGTACTTAAAGACAGATATTAAAAAACTAGAGATATAACTTTATATAATCTAGTAGTCGAATGGTAGTAACTAATATATAGGAGATATAACGATCTTACTAAGTTTTTAAACGCCTTTAACGATTTATATTACTGTATTAACATATTAGGTTATACCTTTAACCCTCGCGCTTAATATATTACCTTTTACGGCGCCCTTAGAAACACCTTTCCTGTTTAGGTAAATATTAAACACTCGCTTTATCGCTAAGCTAAAACAAATCTAGCACTTAAAATTCTAATAATAGAAGAGCTATAAAAGGATATTCTTGACGAAGTTCGCTAAAAGAAGACAGTTAATACTATATATTCTAGTAAGACTACCGCTTCTGGTTTAAAGACTAACATAAGAAGTAGTAGTAAGGCAAGCACTAAGCGAGACTAGAGTAACAATAACATTAAAGATAAGTTAAAAGATAACGATAAAACTAAGACTTATAAAAGCTGTAGTAAGAAGCACCTAGGCATGGCTAAGGGTGTTTGTTTTACTATAAATCTAACGTAACAAGTAGAGTACGAAGAACGAACTAGACAAAAGTAGAACCTACTAGGTAGTAGTTCTAATAGCCCTTCTTTATCAAAAGACAGCAATTTAAAGAACTAGTTTAGCTATACTAGCTTGCCTTATAGCATGTCGCTTCGACACTCGAGTGCTTCTTTAACTTAGATGGGCGCTAAGTTCCTTTGTAATACTGGTGCTAATGCCTACATTTGTTATAACAGAACTCGCTTTACTACTTTAAATGTATAACTCATAGGAAGTACTAAAGTTGTAGGTGGCGAGGTTTATATTCTAGGTGTAGGAATCGTGGTCCTACACTTAAAGACTTCGGCTACTGAGTACTGTAAGGTAGTCTTAAAGAACTGCTACTAGATACTAGAAGGCGGAATTAACTTGTTTTCTAGTAAAATCTTTAATTAATCCGGTGGTGTAATTAGTGGCGGAAGACTCTAGGATCGATCTAATAACGAGACCTAGGGTTTGCTTAACGATGATTACTATTTAATCGAAGTACTGTATACGTACCTGCCGTATAAGAAGTTATATTTGTTAGTAGAGTATATACTAGACAACTTACCTAAAGAAGTAGTAGCGGTGTTTACACTAGTAACTATTTAGAAGGCTAAACTAACTTTACACTTGTATTATTATCGACTTACTTATTTAGGTATAGAGACTATACGTATAACTTAGAAGGTTGTTAAGGATATAGAGATCTATTCTATTCCTATACTAGTATAAGGCGAGTTACTTTATAATCCTTATAAAACTAGAAAGCCGATATAATATAGACTAAAGACTGTTAACCCCGAATCTCGAGTTTAGGAGGTATATGGTCGTATATATTATAACGTGTTTCGTATATCGCTAACAGTATATAGTAGTTACAATTATAGTACGATTATGACTGACGAGGCTTCGCGGTATAAATTCTACTACCTATTAGTTAAGAAGAGTGGTACGTAGACTTATATTAAGTACCTACAAGCCTTCGTCCGTATATAATATAGTGTTAAAATTAAGAAGTGGCGGCTAGATAGTAGTAAAGAATACTCTGTTAATAAGATTAAGAACTATATTAAAGAATTTAGAATTATTAAGGAGATCACCACACTACGCTCACCTAAACAAGACAGACTCGCTAAAGAAAGTATCTATACAGTTGTCGAGAGATTAAGAAGTATAATCCTCGATTAAGATATTAATCTAAAGCTCTAGGGTGAGCTGCTGTACTCTGTTATAGAGATTACAAATAAGTTAGTAAATACGATTCTAAAAGGTGTAACACTACATAAAGCTTACTTTAACGCAGTCTATCCTAGCAAGGATAATAAGCCCTTAGTTAAGTACTTTTGAGTACTTAGATGCCAAACCTTTATATACATTCTAATTTAAGATCGAATTGCTAGTAAGAAGCTTAAATCTCGAGCTTATACTAGTGTTCTTGTTAGTTATAAAGGTAGTCGGATTTAGAAAGTTTAAGTTCCCTCCCTCGGTATATTTAGTCGACTAGTTCGATCTTTAGATGTCCGATTTAACAAAGGAGGATTTATCCTAGGTCTAGATAGCGAATCCTACGACATAGTAACTAAGAATTATAACCCTTACAAGGAAGCACAAGAGCCTGTTGCTGTCCTTGTGTCGCGATATGCCTTATCTCCTTGCGCAGGCTACATGCCTGGCTACATGCCTGGCTACATGTCTTACATTTCCTTGCTATGGCATGAGCTGACGTATTGCGATATGCACGCTTGCCTGCAAACGAGGAATCACGTGACGTGATTCCTGGGTATATTAGGAGACCTGTAGCCAGCTAGGAAGAAGACAAGACGATACAATACAGAGATTATTGTACTTGTCCCAAAGCTCTTGACTCGATTTGTAGTCAAACCAACACCTTGATCCTATAACTGATCTACATCGTGTAGTATTCCCTCTTATAGCGTTTGACGAAGAGTTCGATCTCGAGTAAGGGGTGTTAGAATTTGTTTAAAAGAACGTTGAAAATAACGATTCTAGCGATTCCGCGGTTGACGAAAATAATTCTAAAGGTTCTAAAGTAACTAAACAAGACTCTAAAGATAATATTCTACCGTCGAGGGCTAGAGGTCGACCTTTAGGCTCGAGGAATAAAGTATATCCTCCTACTAATCCTTAGAATCGACCGAGAACCCGCCTATAGATGCGCTAAGACTTAGATACCTTAGGCATTAACACTACTAAATTAACCTTAACCCTTACAACTTTAGGTCCTAAACCTAATAACAACTTGGATTCTATAGTTATCAACTTGTTTCTATACGCTCTCGAAGATATTAACATTGTTTCCGACGATCTTTAGACTTTATAAGAGGTATATACTAGAAGCGATGCCTACAAATAGCGCGCTATAAAGAAAGCCGAGGACAATTAACTTAAGCGTAAGAAGATATAGACTCTTATAAAGCGTAATATAATACCTAGCACCTTACGCTATTTACCTAGTAGATACGTCTTTAAGACTAAGTAAGATAAGAATAATAATATCGAGAAGTATAAAGTTCGCTAGGTTATTAAAGGTTTTTATTAGGTCTACGAAATAGACTATCTCTAAACTTTCGTAGGGGTAGTTAAGTCAACTTTATAGAAGACAATTATAGCTATTACAGCTGTTCTTAACCTTAAGATTAAGTAAATAGACGTTATCGGCGCCTTCTTAAATAGCGATATCGACAAAGATGTTTACGGCTAGCTACCGCTAGAATAGTTTAATAAAGCCCGTAATCCGATCTTACAACAAGAGTTTATTGTTAAGCTTAACAAGGCCTTATATGGCCTTAAGTAGTCTCTAAGACTCTAGTAACAAAAGCTTAGAGCTGCTCTTAAAGAACTTAGATTTAAACTAACAACCGCCGATAACTATATCTACGTTAATTCCGACAAAGACATTATTATTTATACGTATATTAACGATATACTTATTATATCTAAAGTAGGTAGAAAGCTCAACCAGCTAAAGCTTGACTTATAAAAGCGCTTTAATATAGAAGATCTCGGACCTACACGCTATTACTTAGGTGTTCGGATCACTTAAGATCGCTTAGCTTGTAAGATTTATTTATACTAGGACGTCTATATTAAGCGAGTTCTAGACAAATTTAGTATAAATAACTGTAAGCTAGTTAACACTCTAATAGATACTTTATAATAGGACTAAATGGTACTATAATAAAAACACATATAAACTAATCTAAAAGTTGTTAAAGAATACTAATCTATCGTCGGATTAATTATATACACCGGCTAGCTCACTTGTCCCGATTTAGCATTTATACTATTAGTGTTGTCTCGATTCTTAAACAACCCTTCCG
This sequence comes from Hymenoscyphus linearis, assembly GCA_900536425.1. Lineage (NCBI taxonomy): Eukaryota > Fungi > Ascomycota > Leotiomycetes > Helotiales > Helotiaceae > Hymenoscyphus > Hymenoscyphus linearis. The sequence continues at coordinate 107,548 of UNPR01000091.1, read as the reverse complement.
AAGCTTATATAAAAGTAGTAAAGCGAGTTCTACGATACCTTTAAGGTACTATCGATCTCGCTATAGTTTATAGAGGAGGTGCTTTTAGCTCTGGTAACATAATGCTTAAGGGATATTCTAATACTAGCTAAGGTAATTATAAGACGACTAGTCGTTCTACTTCTAGATACACCTTCTTCTATACTAGCGGTGTTATATTATATCAATTAAAGCGTTAAAGTTATACAGCTTAAAGTACAACTAAAGCCGAGTTTTACAGTATTACAAAGGCAGTTATAGAACTAACCTAGATACGCGAGTTGTTCTTATAAATTGGTTAAAACACTCCTAACGTTTAGTAAGTTCGCCTTTACGGCGACTGCCAAGGCGCGTTATTAATATTAGAGAATTTAGAATTGTACTAAAAGACTAAGTATTTTATATGCCGTTACTTCTACGTTCGCGAAACAGTTAAGTTAGGAATGGTAGACCTGTGGTATATACCTACGGGATTTATAGTTGCTGATAGATTAACTAAGGTACTAGATTGTACGAAGCATAAGGAGTTTCTTAGGTTGCTAAACTTAGTGGATTTGCCTCTCTCTCTTATTAATTAATCTTATTATAGTAGGTTTTTTCGTTGTCTTATAACCTATAGTTATAGAAAAGGGGTGTGTTGTTAGGTAGGATGCCTGTAGGATGCCTGACTATTTCCATTTACTTACGGTTATTACAAATTAACGGCTCCCGCCGAGCGGGGAAAGCGGGGTAGATGGCCCTAGCGCTAGCAGCGCTAGCATGTTAAATAGCCCTCCTGTAGCCAGAGACTTAGAAGTCTACCGCATTCTAATACAACGTTTCCTGCACACCTTGTTGCCCTCTAGCATCCACTGTATCTACTGCAAGAAGACCTGGCAACACATTCTATAGCCAAAAAGTAAGTCTAGAGGCCATTAGTAACCTTATCTTATTAAAAAAAAAATATCTTATTAAATATTTTGCGCCACTCTTTTGGGGGGTGGTTGGGTTAACCAACCTCCTAATCTAAGTTTTTGAGCCTATTCTATGTCTACGATTAAGTACATTTTTGTATAGAGAATGTGACGAGGAATGGGTCCTAAAATCATTCTAAGTGGTGGTAATATAGGAATAGCTTTAAGTTTTATTAAATTTATATACGAGCTTTTTGTATAGTAACTTAAAAACAAACCTTTGACAGTAGAGTCCTTCAATTGCAAAGAAAGTGGAGCATGTGGCGGGGTTGAAATAAGTGATTGAAAACTAATATAAAATAGGTAGATTTGGATTCTAGCTCTCTAATTGGTTGAAGTTATAAGATAATAACATTTAGACAAGTTAGAACTTTCTCTTATATAACCGTTTATCTTACTTGCAAATAATATCTTATAATCCAATTAATACGGAAGTTGAATAATAACTATTCTCTGTTGTTGTTATACTTTGCGTAAGGAATAAATTCTAGATTGGCTTTTTAACTCACTAAAGAAAATGAGGTTACCGTAGAAGATTTCTCAAAATAATGAATCATTAGTGTACTCCTTTCAAAGAATAGATTTTAGTAAGTGATTAAACTTTGTTGAGTCGTCTGAATCCTTTTTTCTCCTGGTCTCGACATATGTACTTTTCGATTTTTAGGTAAAAAGGGTCAAAAGGCAAAATTGAACCTATGAGGAGCAAGGTCTAAGACAAAAAGTGGATATCGCAAACCTAAAAATCGAAAAGTACATATGTCGAGACCAGGAGATAGGACATAGTTTATATAAAACATACAAATTCTTATCACATAACAGCTAAAGTATTGGTCAACTATTTAAGTCAAGATACAGGTGGAAATAAAGTGGTATTGCATTCTTATGAGGAGCTCAATGAGTGTGGCTACAGCTCCTACTTATACCCTTAGGTCACATGACAATTACGCGAATTCCCCCCTACTGTACAAACAGTACTACGAACCACAAACCACAAACAAGGTACTTACAAATTAAGGCTCCCTACAGACCAAATGGCAAACGTAAAACGAATTACAGTATAAACACGAGTGATTATCGCAACACAAAGTTTCTAGTGTATCTCAAAGTATATCTTGTTGAATTGAGATACAAAGTATATCTTGTTGAATTGAGATACACTAGGTAATAGATTAGAATGAACAAATCACAGGTGGCTGCTCGCTTAACAATCCTCTACTCATTATGAAACAACTCTCTAGGTAAAACCATTATACTTAGGGTGAAGATTGTACGTGATTCGCTATGGCGCTCACCACCCAGAATGTTTACTTACCAGCAGTGTTATTGTGGCTTGCATCCTCACTTCTAGCATAAATACTAGTACTTATTCTCGTTCAAGCTCCTCTCCCTTTATCACCATGGTATTGGACTGGGTAGCGAATACACCAGACAATATCAGGACGATACAAAGACTTCCTTGTGGATAGGGTCTTCTGTTCCATATCCAGAATGGTAGCCGCGCAAGAAATCTCGAGAAACGGCGTTGCCATCTGTAATTCTGAAAGTTATGTGATTCGTAAGGTCTCAGACAATACATATTTGGGGTCTGCCAAGAATCACAAGTCACTATCAAAATAGAGACACCATATCCTACTGTATAGCAAGCCCAAAATGGTGGCTGAGACACCTTCGTTACCTGCTAAGTTCCAAACCAGTGCCGCAGGCAATACAGCAATACATCAGACGAGGAGCACGCCTCTAGGCCCTATACCTATTTTCTGGCGTAAAATGCGGGAGAATTCACCTAGCCCATCGTTCAATTCTCGTTGATCACTTGTCTCTAATTTTCGACTCAGCAGCTCCAGAATCAAAATTGAGAACCTGGTGGTAACCCTGTAGTGATAACCGTCTCATTAGCGCTCGCTGTCGTATCTTGCGCCTCGTTCTCGGTGGCTTGCTTGTCACTTTCCAGTAACAGGGGTACGGAGGCGTAGACAGTAGCGTAGAGTTTCATCTTACTCACACAGAAGACATCTAGCAAAAAATGATTTGATAAGTAAGGTACCTTAGTCACCTGTGAATACAACAATTTAGTAAGTAAGCCTAACTCTCTAACCACTTTAAATAAAGACCCCCGACCCCCTTTCCATCTATCTCACACTTCCACAAAACCATATCAAGCACCAGGAACTGACTATACAAGTGAGAAGTTAATAAAGACTAATATCCAAATTCTAACTAAAATTTAAAAGTTAAGATATTACTATTCTATCCATACACTTACTGGAAAAAAACCCCACAGATAAAAACTCCCCAACTATGTTCTAAAACACACTATCAAATAGAGGAAAAATTCATGATGCAAAGCAAAAGAGCCCCCTCCTTTTATGCAGTTTCCCATGCCAAATAGCCAGTCATATACGCATACAAGAACACATAATCATCATCATAACTCATCCTCGTCCATCAACCCCAAACAATCCAACTCCGTCCTGACCAACCTATCAAACTCCCCTCGATCAATCCCCCCTACTTTCGCCAACCGATACAAACTCTTCATTGTGGTAGAGATATGCTGTTTAATCCCCGTCTCACTCTGTTCATTCATTGAGTTTGCCGCGGCACGGCGTTCTAATCGAGCTACCGTGTCGCTCCCCGAACTTCCCGTGCTGGATGAGGGTCTGGGGTGGACGATAAAGTCAGACTTTTCTGGTTCGGTTGCGAGGGGAGGTGGAAAGGATGTCAGTTCAGGGTGTGCGGAGAGTTGTTGTTGGAGTTCTCGGGCTATTTCATCTCGTCCTAGCGAGGACTCGATATCACCGTTTTGCTGAGCTTCGTCTGGGTCATGATTATCCATCGCGGGTTGTACATTTCCGTACTGCGCATAGTAATCATCCTCATTCGCGTTCGCCCCAATATTATTGCCGAGAGTCGGAGGAGCAGGAGAGTGTTTGGCGGCTGGTGTTTGAGAGGGCGTATTGTCATATTGTGCCCAGTAATCGTCATCGTCACCCTCCTCCTCATCCGGGGTCAGAAGACTGTGTCCATTGGTACCACCGTTGTGGAGTTCTGGCCGGGCAGTTCGGGATTCAAACTCGTCCTCTGCATCTCCAATGGTTTTCTCTCCCCAAACACCATCCGCATCTGGCACACTCACTTCTCCTATCCTCCAACCATCACCGCCCCCCAGTTCGTCATTGACACACCATATAAGCTTCACATCAATACTGAAAGGTTGTAATGACGCCAGAGCTTGCAGCGTCTCTTCGTCAATCCGTTTGTATCTAACATCCACATCATATTCCCAGTCCACCTCCACCTCACCTGAAACTGGATGTGCTTCCAAGGTCTCGCTTTTCACGGCTTGCTCTAGTTTCTGCGTCTTCGCATGGTCGTAGCATAGAAGGGATAGCCATGGCTCTGTGCTGGCCGAGGAGAGCAATTGTACCCGTTGTCGCAGTATGGGAGAAAGGAGAGGTAGAAGCGCGCTGGGAGGTTCCTTTGAAATGGAGGCTGACGGCAGTGCGCCTAACAGAGGAGCTAGAAGCTCTTGAGTTGGTGGAGGAGGAATTGGTGGTTGCATCGCAATCGCAATCGCAATTACGGTGGGGAAGTTCGGAAGATCTCTTGGGGGGGATCGGACGTCGGGGATTGTGGTCCTGGGCAACGCTCGATCACATGTAAATGTAATTTGCGGGGTGGGTGGAGGGACGATCGCCTGAGGCTGTCGGGAGGCTGCGGGGGAGGGGGGAGGGGGGAGGCTGAGAGACCTAGGATAGTTTTATAGACGAGAATCGTGGTGTTGTGGCAACACAGCGTATGAATTGGGGGGAAAAGGGGGAAAAGGAGAAAAAAGGAGACGATGAGATCTAGAGAAGAGTGAGGAGTAAGATGAGCGTAAGAGCAATGCAAGTACTGAGACTGATACTGATACTGGCACTGTCACTGGCCACTAGTCAGATGGACTCACCCTCACCCTCCACCGTCACCTCCACCTCCACGTCCACCTGCAGGTGCACCCTTCCTTTGGGCCGATGAGCTAGAGGCGGGTGAGTTAAAGCCCGGTGAGTTAAAGCCCGGTGAGCTAGGCCTGGGACGCTAGGTATCACTAACCAAGTGCCAGCGAGTCACTGCGCCAGCGACCTTCAGGCTTCAGGCTTCAGGCTACAGGCTTCAGGCTACAGGCTACAGGCTACAGGCTCCCCGCTACAGGCCAGGCTACACTGCTACAGTAGTGCCACTGTGCCAGCTTCAGGTTGTGTACAGGTGGATCTACCCATGGACCTCAACTCAACGGTCGGGTCTACCGGTACTCGAGTACTCGAGTACGCGGGAGGAGTACTACAGCCCACAGCCCACAGCCTTCCCGTCGCTCCCCGCTCCCCGCCCCCTGCATGACGAGGCTCCAACTGACCACGAGGCTGGATCCACTCTCGGATCATACTCGAGTATATACGTATATATCCTTGAACCAATCGTATCACTGCCTCCTCGACCCCCGAACCTTTGCTCACCGAGCTCCAGCTTCCTTCAAATGCCGACATCGACATCGAAATCCATATAAAAACATCCCCGACTCCCGACTCCCGGCGACTCTTTTCTCTATTTAGCTTCCAATATTATTGTTTATCAATCCTTTCCTCCAATCCAACACCCCGCTCATGCCCGTGTTTCTTCTTGCCTCGATGACTCCATTTCCATCAAAATATTCAATACCCGTTCGTACGTCCACATCGTTACAGCACTTGCCGGCGCTGCTTTGAAGAGACTACCCCGAGTTAGCATCACAGTTGCAACCACAAAAACATGTCCGTACCTAACCGTCAAACCCCGATACAGCCCTCGAGCTCCTTCATTCCCCATGATATGTTGCAAGGTATGGTAGATACCCTGATATACAGGAATATTCTTGTGAACATATTTCGACCTGGTAGGTCCCTGCACCTGCAGCCGTTTTCGGATCAGGTCCAAAGGAAATACGCCCGTTTTCGCGATGACCGAAGCCATCACTCCCGCAGTAGCGTCTCCGGAGCCAAAAGGCATCTGTAGGTTGCTCATGGGAAGTCGTAGTGATTCATACGTCGCAAAGAAAATTCCCATATATGGGATGATCTGGGCCACTCCAGCGCTGAGTCCCCGGTAGAATCCGCGAGGCCCTTCATATCGGACTATATCTCGAACTGAAGACAAAAGGGATGAGTAAACCCTTTCCGTTCCCTGGGCGGCGAACCGAGTCCTCAAGAGATCAAGAGGGTATGTCACGGTTGTAGATATAGCCCCGGCGCTAGCACCTGCAATAAAGCTTTCTGCAGCAACCGGTAACTTGTGTTCTCCAAGAGCCGTTTGTAGTGCCAGCGTAATGGAACGATAGGCCGTAAACTGGATCGCGCTGTACGAGACGTACATCAATTCAGCTGGAATGTTGCCTTTCCATAGTCCTGTGAGTCCTTCCGCGCGAATTATATGTTTGAGGGTCGGCAAGGTGCCTTTGTAGATTGGCGAGCCTCGTAAATCTCGATGCGACAATGGGTCGGAGAGGGAGTGGGTTTGCAATTGAAGCCGAATCTTGACAACGTCGAGGGGAGCAATTACGAATCTATCGTCTGGTCAGTTCAGCTGCTCGATTTGTGATGTAAATCTTGAACTTGGAGATAGTTGAAGTAGGTTTACGGTACCTTGCTATGAGCCCAGCAGAAGCTCCTGCAACGACGACCTGGAATTTGGTGCCCTAGCAAGAAGAGCAGGATTAGTCGTGAACCCCCAATGGGATGCAGATAAATACCTCATCTTTGAGGTGCTCTCCGCTTCCAGACATGCATCTGGTAATTCCAAAAATAAAACGAGATCGGAGACTTAGACGATCGTTGTGCAAAGCATCTAGAACATTTGGTGGTGGTGGTGGTGCGGCGCCGGCATTTGGAGATGGCGCTGGCGGTACAGCTGCCATGGTTGTAATGTCCGATTTCGATATTCGGGGTTAAGGAACTGGGCAGAGGCCGCGGCTGATATTGATGTTGATGGGGCGGGGCGGGGCGGGATGTCGATGTCTTTTTGGGTTGGATTGAGACGGGGATTGAGCTATATCAGATTTCAATTCTCAACTCCTCGCCAGGCAATCAGCAGACTATTCTCTTCCAAAGGGGGTGCAGGTATATAGCACGAGCTCGGGTCCAATTGGTCTCAGGTGCAGGTGTACATCGAGGGCTATAACTCACGAGGGGTGCCAGGTGGTTTTTAACCTGCTCTACCCCCTACCTCACCCCTTCTCCTTCCCGGAGCCCGATTGCGATTGCGATTGCGATTGCCTTTATCAATCTCACAACCCTAACCCTAACCCTAACCCTGACCCCGGTCCCTGGGAAGGTACTGTACTTTAACAAAGGTCAGATAGAGTGCTAGCTCGCCAGCTAGCTCGCGTCGGCAACCACATCCCGTCCCTTCTCCCGTCAAAAATATCAAAGCCTTCATCCCTCACCCCCTTCATATCTTCTTGAAGCAGCGCAAACCATACAAGATACAGGCGAACAAGACACCAGCGAGGTCCAGGTCCAGGTCCAGGTCCAGGTGCAATGTTTGCTCTTCGGAATCATGCATTCAGAAGGTCTACCTGTGGCCTCTCAATCTCGTGTCCAGCCATCAAAAAGTATCCTCGACGAAGCATTACAACCGGCCCTCTAGAAGTCCAGCGGGGAGAGGAGGAGAATAAGAAGACGAATACGTTTTCCATTCGAAAGACACTCAACTCCACTACTATCGCGCCAAACTGTCCCAAGTATAAACCAATAACAATTCGTGATCTCAACTACCATCCGGTATTGCTTCGAGACGCATGTCCTTGTCCCGAGTGCGTGGACCCATCAACGACACAGAAGAATTTCCGGACAACCGACTTTGCGTTTGCGGGAGCTACCTATTTGCATGAAAGCCTGGATGTGGGTCCCACAGACACCAAAATTACATGGCGTGACGGCCATATCTCTACGTTTCCCAATAACCTCTTGGAACATCACCATCACCCTACTTCTCTCAAGCGAGACGATTCCGCCATACCGGGCTGGAGGAGAAAATGGAATTCTTCTATCATCAAACATAACCTCAGGTTTTTTGACTACCAGGATTACATGACTTCAGAAGAGACTTTGCATCAAGCTCTCCAATCCCTGGGTCGTGTCGGCTTGGTGATCTTGAGAGGGATCCCCTCATCCGAAAAATCAGTCGAAGATATCGCTGGTCGAATAGGAACCATCCGTGACACATTTTATGGACGAACATGGGATGTCAAGTCTGTCCCTGAGGCAAAGAATGTGGCTTATACATCTCGATATCTAGGCTTGCATATGGATCTACTTTATATGGCCAACCCTCCTGGATTTCAACTCTTACACTGCCTCAAAAATACTGCCCAAGGAGGCGACTCACTCTTCTCGGATTGTTTCTTTTCAGCCAGCCTTCTTGATGACAAGCAACGCAACGTTTTGTCTTCAGTTCCGGTTGCATACCATTACAAGAACGCGGGGGAACACTATCATTATTGTCATCCCGTCATCGAGCTCCATAAAGATCCTTCCACGTCATATATAGCCAACATTCGACACTTCAATTACTCACCTCCTTTTCAAGCACCTTATGCCCTACGAGGATCCGATAGGGAAGATGGTGTAGTTTCTCGCTTTCTCGACGCCTTGAGTGCCTTTGCATCACTGGTTGAAAACCCCCTAAACATGTTTAGTTACAGGCTCAAGGAGGGAGAGTGTGTGTTGTTCAATAATCGGAGAATTTTACATGGGAGGCAGAGTTTTGATGCTGAGGGAGGAGAGAGGTGGTTGAAGGGCACCTACATTGATACGGATGTGGTTGCAAGTAAGATGAGGGTTATGAATGCTAAGTACCCGACCGCAATCAACAACTCTCAAGATACGAGAAATTCTTCGACTGTCGAGACTCCAGGAAACTAGAATCTAGCCCGTTTAGATAGAAAGTTGCGCGACTAGATAGTACCTAAATTCTAAGTTGAATTAGAAAAGCAGCTATTCCGCTTAATTTTCATACAATCTGTTTGGATTACGTGATCTGATATGTCAACTAGGGACCATTCTTCCATCTAATGCGGGAGTAATTTTGAACTTCCTCATTCAGACTAGTTCTTATCCGTCCATTTGCCTCCATTACAACAACCATAGCTTTCCTCTCAAGATTCTCTCTTCTGCTTCTTTTTGACTCCTTCATCTCTACATTCTCATTAATCTTACACCAATTGCCAAGATGCAGCTCTCTCTTTCTATCTTGGCGAGTCTCGTTGGACTGACAGGCGCTCAAGTGTATCCGTACCCCGCGAACACTATTGATATGCCAGTATGTCGTCACTTTTAATCCTCCTCTTCCGTTCGTTATTAACCATATCTTTTTGTAGATTGACCATTTACACAACGATGATAAGTATTTACCGCATATCAATACTACGTTTAAGCAGAGATATTTCTTTGATTCTACGTATTATAAACCTGGGGGGCCGGTATATCTTTACATAAGTGGGGAAACATCTGGAGAAAGTAGATTTTCGAATCTCAGAACTGGGAGTAGGTTGAAATCCAAAATTCTTCTCTTGCAGAAAAACCAATTGACTCTTTTCTAGTCATACAAATTTTGATGCAAGAGACCAACGGATTGGGTGCAATTCTGGAAGACCGATACTATGGTCGAAGCTACCCATTTCCCACAAGTACAACCGATAATCTGCGATTCTTGACCAGTGATCAATGTCCGCTGATCCGTCCATATATTGAATTTCATGTCTAACATATCTCTAGCCATTGCGGATAATGCTTATTTTGCACAGCATGCAGTTTTCCCCGGTGTCACCGGTAACCTCACTGCACCAGCAACACCATGGATTCTCTATGGAGGAAGTCTTGCCGGTGGTGAAACTGCTCATTCTATCTTTACATATCCTGACCTCCTATATGGTGGGATTGCAAGCAGTGCTCCTATTGAAGTTGTCTTGGCATATCCTGAATGGTGAGGTCTATACTCGAGTACACTCCGCCCTTTCCCTGCAAACAGCTAATGAGTATGTTATCAGGTACGCTCCAATTCAAAGATATGGTCCACAAGACTGTGTGGCCAGTATCAATGAGATCATCGCTAAGATTGATCAATTGACTAATCGTAATAACACGCGAGCAATCCGAGAGCTCAAAGCGATATTTGGACTTGAGAAATTAAAGGATATCAGAGATTTTGCCATGACTATTGCATTTCCTAGTAAGCCTCCGAGCTTATAAACTATAGGGATGTGACTAACGGAATATCCTCAAAGTCGGGGGACCAATGAATTATCCCTCTGCTACATGGCAAGAACTCAATTGGTATCCAGCATACAGTAGCGATAATTTCTTCAATTTCTGTAACAACGTTACCAATATCGATACACCAGCAAATATTAAATCTATTGATTTTGCTCTGGCAAAGTATACCAATGGAGAACCTTGGGTCAATCTCGGAAATTATGCAGCATACTTTAAGAAGAATTTCTTACCATTATGTTCGAGTGGGGATTATGATAGTTCAATTGGAGGGTGTTTTGGAACCCAGAATGGTATGTCCGAAAACCAGGTTTGGGATTAACCTAATATTGTCTAGAAACCTACTGGGCAGATCCAGCAAATTCAGGAGGACGCTCTTATTTGTGGACGAGTATGTTTCCTCACATATCCCATACGTACAACTTGCTAACCGGGACAATGTAGCTTGCACCGAACTGGGGGCCTACCAAGTAGCCCCAGCTTCCGGTCCATCGTTAATCATGAACGTTTTACAAGTAGACTACACCCAACAATGGTGCACATGGGCCTTCCCGGATGGTCAATTCACTAAACTCCCACCCACACCCGACCTCTCTGCATTCAACAAATATGGAGGTTTTGATATTAAAGCTGATCGTCTTGCTTTTATCGATGGAAGTACGTTCCCCCTTTTCTTTGCCTTTCCCTTTCCCTCTCCCTTTCCCGTTCTTTCAACATCCCCTATCAACAAAAAGAAAAGTAATATTGAAAATCACTTCAAGGTATTGACCCCTGGCTGGATCTCTGTTACCACTCGACCAAAGCCCCTCTTCGCACCTCGACAGACCTCAATCCTGAATACCTCATCGCGGGAGCCGGTCATCATTGGGATTCCTCGGGCATTTTGAATGTCAATGCTGAGCCACTTTTTATCAAACAGGCGCATGTTTGGGAGATTAAGGTTGTGAAGAAGTGGTTGAGGGGTTTCAAGGATTGGAAGAGGAAGAGGGGGGGTGTGAGGAGGATGGTTTGAATGTATTTGCTTGGGCAAAAGTCTTGGGGGCGAAGAGGGGATATAAGCGTTGCATTAGTTAGATTTGGGAGTTATGGAGAAGTTGAAGAAGTGAGGATGTGGATTGGTGATATGGGGTTACTTAAGTCACATAAAAAGGTTCATATTTGCTCGTTATATACGCTGTTTTGATGAAGATAAATTTCTATCTCTGAGACATCGAGATGAGTTTTCTTGAGTGCTGATTCTTCTTCCTCTGTGTACAAACTATAGAATCGCCCCTTCCGAGTGTATGGTATACTCATCGGGAAAAAATACGATGGGAACAAGGAAACAAAAGAGTTAACTAATCCTATCGCTTGAACCGTAAAATTAAATTCGATACATAGGGATTCAGTACTTGAGATAGTGAGTCCTTCTCGTCCAGCAGTGTATGCAAAGATCTCAGCCCAAGTTAACAGCCCTTAGATTGTTGTTCAAAGCTGCCCCTAGGGAGACTTCCAAGAGTGAATATACTGTACACTCCCTAATCTACCCATCCAAACAACCACCTCACATGACCCACAAACCCACATTCTCTATAAGATTTAGAATAACACCTTTTCCAGCATCTCACACCAAGCCAGGATTAGCCAATGTAGTTGGATGGTGTGGGCGCGACACATCAGCGTTAAAGCATGTTAACTTTAAAAATCCCTGCCCCTATCCCTGGGATTTTCTATAAGCTGCGAGCCTTCTCCTTGAAACAATAGGATCGAAGGAGGCGGCTTTGAGTTTTGCAGTTTTTTTGGTTGGTTTTGATATTTTTTTTTCTTTTTGGATGGTAAGCGTCCCTTCGCCGTCACTTGACTCGATGCGGGTATGATCAAAAGTAGCGAGTGAATATATCAAGTCCTTCAACTGAAGCCATATTCCTTGTAAAAACGTATATGATATATTAAAGCTCACTTCTGGGAGTTTTAGTAAGCGAGAACTGAGTTCTATATGGGTGGCAAGTAGAAATAAAGTGTTTGCGCCCGAATTAAGATTAAACTGTTAGGAGTTTTGAGCTTGATGTATATTCCTCGGAATCCGGTTGTCTCGCTGGGTTCGGTGTCCAGTAGCTGGGCAAGTACTGTACTGAAATCCCGATATGTCTAACTGCTACCGCCATAGCTGTTGCTGCCCAATTGATGTTCTTGTTACTATTTTGGGAGAAGATTTAGTAATATCGCATGTAGTCTTCCACCGGAATTCTACGTAGGTAGTGAGAGGTGACTGAAGCTATAAGAGATGATGGTAGAAAAGTTCACATTAGCAAAGATGAATACATATATATCCTTACTTAGCGTTGGGCGGTACCAAAGAGCTTTAAAGAATGAATTCACAGTGTTTCAACGAGAAAAGCAGAATATAGAAGGATACTCAATTGGTATAACTGCTTAATAGAAGAGAGAGTGCTGTAACTTTTACGTAGGATCCGCTCGGCTAAACTGCCTGCCAAACGAACAGGCGGAACAGCTGATAACCTCCTTGGCGGACCAAGGTACAAACGTGACACATAATGTGCTGCCAGAGACAAACAAGCGCACCAACATCATGTTGATGAGTTTTGGAAAAGGTGATTGAAGAAATCACAAGAATATTCAAAGTGTCAAAAGGAGCATTTATTATTCTCGCTTGTATCGGGTGAAGCCATTGACCCTGCTATGGATTTATTCCAGGCGCCATTGCGAGCAAGTCGGACGCCAAGTAAAGTACTTCATATTGTTTGCCTTGAATTAACAAGAGCTATAGGCCTTGAAGTTATTACACAAAAGCAATCACATATTTCGTCCAATGTTGTTGTTGACAAGAAGTAAACTCCGTGGATTTTCCTCGTAAAACACCGCGGCGCAGCCAAGAGCTGGGCCATGTGTCGCCTCTTCTGAAACGTCTCACTAGCAACTCCTTGCTTCACTTTACTTTATTATAATAATTAGTACCAAAAATAACACCGGATTTATAGTTTACCCAAGGCTCTAAAAGATATAAATCAGGTTTTGCAGCCAGATGTGAAGTACCATACTTCAACCAACAATCATTTTTGAGCCTTTTCTTTTACTCCTGGAGAGTTAGACATATCCCACGTTCAAAACATCTTATCATTCTTTTTAAACAAGTCAATATGATTTTCAACCTCCTCTTGGTTGCGACTGTGCTCTCATCAGTCTCAGCAGTTCCAGCCCCGCAAACTGGACTGCCTGATGATGGTACCTACCGTTGGAAGTTGACAAACTTGGCAGCTGATTGTTTTAGAACTAGATGTACATTCAGTAAGTAGACCATACAAATAAAACGTAACTACGACTAATATCAAAATCAGAATTCAGTGTCACAGGGGACGAATTCAATGGAATCATTCCTCCATTTGGTGGCATCATTCCTGCGTTTAGTGGCGATTGCGAAGGAACATATTCAGGCTTCCCATTTGATCAGAGATTACCTGGTGATTTCGACACATGTAAATGCACAATGAAAGACGACCCAACTGGAAACAAGAAATTCTTTCTGCGGGTAACGGATGTACAAAAACTTGACGATCTTGAACTGCAAGGCCGTTTCCAATTCAAGAATGCTGAGTAAGTTCTTTGATCTTCAGATGCGAGTGAGAAAATTACTGATGAGATTCAGGGGACAAACGTTCAACTTCACTAGCGCCAGAGATGGTCCCGCAATCGAAACCTTCGTGCCAGATCCTCTAACACTCAATTTGGATGGGATTGATGCAGTAGAGGTTCCAGTTTAAGATAAATAATAATAATCAATGAAGTTTCCCAAAGTTATTCGCAGACTTGATGCATTTTGCTTGGTTCAGAATATATGTGATTTGTGTGTTTGTGATATGTGCAAGCAAGCCCAAGTCTACACTCAATTACCTTGTGTTTCGCGCAACCGGGGTAACGCATTCCTGACTCCACGAGAAAGGTTACCAAGGAGAGTTAGTGCCCTTCAAAGCATATGCGTAACTGAAATTGTCAATAGGGCAATATGAGACAAAGTGATTTTCATGTATTGAAATTTCTCACTTAATCTAAATAACTGTGCGAAGTGCGTCAATTTGTCCTAAACTCCCAAAATCAGCAAAAGCTCGGATCAATCTGTGCCCAACACTAGTCGTCCCCAAGACTTCTCATTTAACCTAAAAGAGAGACTTGCTCGAGTCCTCATTCCAATAGCCGATTTACCCAGCAGGGTATACATCCCTTATTCTATCGTTGGGACTTCGGGTGGTTGTGATACGCGAGGCTAAGTTTGGCAAGACATTCGTAGAGCTAGCGAAATGGTTGCTCGAAATGTATTAAGATTAGCGCCCGTTTTCGATGATATTGCGAGGCAATCTCAAGCTCTTTCGGTCCGCTTTCGGCTATAATTGGACTCTGTCAAGGACTTTCCACGTACAGTGCTAAGTGCCTAGTAAACCTTAACAAAGTTTATTCCATAGTATATTAAGGTGCAATGCTCATTCCTACTATTGAAGGACATGAGAAAGGCCATTTTGCTTCGGACTATGGTTAGTATTGTGCTTACGGGCTCTACGTATGAGGTTTAGGCTTCTATTATTGCCCTAGGCTAGAGATCCATAAGTAGTTTGTCTTCTTGTTTTACTTTCAAGGAAATAGGGACTAAATTGCTGTTTTCTTTTTGATTGAGATAGCTTATCCCTTCGACGCGTTATATATATATCTACGAAATCTACTTTGGGATTTCCTATTTGAGCGATAATTACCGAGAACAAGTAATTATTTAAGTATACCTATATTAAAAGTCAAAAGTTAGCCTCCGTAAACATCGTTAAGATAGGCTATTTCGGCGAACTAAAATAATTCCCTACTATTACTCGAATCTCGCTCTTGGCTAATATTATTATAGTCTACGTTTTATAATATACCTTGCTCTACGTATCCTGATTAATCGACCCAATTTGTTCCGTGCCGCACCCCACCAAAAATCGGCAACAGCACCACCTCCATATATATATTTATTTATCGATTGATAAGATGCGATCGTTAAGGGCTCAAGGCATTATAGAGGAATAGAATAGACAATTTCAGTTGGTGGTACTATATAAAAAGTATAGTAAATAAGGGTGGTGATGGTATAGGTCTCGGAACAAATTGGGTCGGTTAATCAGGATGCGCAGAGACCTAGGTAATTATAGTAGTATACATTTTTTACCCTCATTTTGACTTAGATTACAACCCCTTTTCGGCTATATTATTAGACATCAATTATTTATTAGTACACATAATTGTAGTAGTTTCCTAACAACTTTATTTATAATAGTCATTTTAAACTTTAATTCTACTTTATATAATAGTTAGAGTTATATAGTACTTCGTCCCAGGCGTATCTATTGTAGGGTTTTCAGGGGACTTTTCCTTTTCGCCCACTTCAGCCACCCTGGCAAACCTACAATAGATACGCCTAGGACGAAGTATAGTACAGTAGCCGGTCCGTCCTTCTATCTACGCTATACGAATACGAAACTAGAAACTAAAATAACCGCAAGGACTAAGACTTTAAGTGGGTACGATGAACTCAAGTTCGTAGATTTATATATAAGGCGTCGAAGGATATGCCTGTAGGACAAAATATTAGGGTTACAGCCTCCAAAAAGAAGGCAGAGAAATGTGTGGATAAAGTGTCATATTTGCTTCCACTGAGTTATCCATCATCCCGAAGGACACACATGACTGGCGTAATTACTACAAAGTACATCTGTAGGTCTAGGTCTAACCATGTCACTAAGGCAAAGGTAGCCTAATTTAAAGCGTGTACTCGAGTCTGCCCTAAAAACCCACTTAGATTACTCAGCGTACCAAGGATCAGGGGAGCAGAGTTTAGAACCACAATCATGACGTCTAATAGACCTTCCAAAGACTTGCTACAACTAGAGACTCAGGCACGATATCCCGTCGGAAAATCGGCTCTTCTACTGTGAGTAAGCTGCGTTGTTAAGAAGCACGTACTATGTTTAATACCGCAATTTATCTTGCATTCAAATTTATAACATCTTATACAGGGAACATAGGCTAGAAAATTCTTTCTGGCGTATTACCTGGGGATCACCCTTAGCTTGAAAATCCAACATGGCTCATGAAAGGACTGCCGATAAGGGGGTTTGTGAGCGTAGATAGTGTGAAGTAGACCATCAAATGTCTGTTAACTATAATTACGCTAGTGGGTGGAAGTTTGAGAGGGAAAAAGGTCATTAGGGCTTCCAAAGACTAGCAATACAGAAATGAAGATTAAGCGAGTGAGCCCTGCCACTCTGATTAAAACCCCGTCAGAGACATGCCTTCAAGAGTCCAGTTTTCCTTGATCCTCCACACGGAATAATTTTCGGCCCCCAGCCCCCAGACCAAAAGCGAGGGTTGCTTTTTGGATATTCTCACATTGAACCCAACTCCATTCCCCTCTGTGAACCAGTAGCCTTCGATACGATAGAGGCCGTTCGGATCCGTCACAACTACAAGATTAATATCGTGTATTCCTAGCTGAGATCGAGCATCAGAGTGGAGGTCTTCCCCGCTGGATTCAATTATTATGACTCTACTAGGACGTGGGAGAATTTGCCTGGGAATGGAACGAGGTCTGTAACGCTGTCGTGAATCGTGAATCGGTTGCAAAGAAATGTTTTATGATTGCTTATTCCTTGCTGACAATGATTGGCCGGGAGCAATTCAACGGCGTTTGTCAGTATGAATGTCTGGAGTTTGCGAAGAAGAATGGTTCATGTTAATGGATCTTTCTGTATTCCTATCCAAAACTCGCCGTGTACTCGATCCGTTTCCCACCTGTGTTCTGAGAAACTCTGCCAGCCGAGAAATCCTATTGCCATACTCGTTCTTCGCGATAGTGAATGTGGGATGGTAGCTGACGCACACGGGATTACTTTCTACAATTTTGAGCTCAAGAAAAGTGGAGTTGCGATGGCTGGTTGGATGTGGCTGGGCTTGAGGGAGACCCAGCGGATCCCCAAAACCGAGCAAAGGATGACCACAACGAAACAGAGTGCATATTATTAGAGACATGACTGTCGTTGTAATTTGAATGATGTCGTTAGTGAGCCTTGGATAAGATCAAGTGGAACGAACCCCTTTTTATGGCGAAGCTTCAATGACTCCGTAGATGGAAGTTGGTGAAGAGGAATAAGGGCTTTGCAACAGTGAATTTGATGACAGGCTCAAAGTTTGTACAGAGAACACTGGTGCTGGTGCTGGTGACTACTCCTGCCTGTTGTGACAAGATGCCAGACACATATAACTTAGCTCATGTTGTCCTCTCTCAACCTTTGTTATTATGCACAGACATATTTCGTTTGGATTCTCGCCATATATTACAGCCCATTATACAATGACTTGAATCAAGGAGAATGAGGTGCTAAGCTTGTAATTTTATCTATGTGCCGCATAAAATGATAGATGTAATGAATCATAGAGCCACAAAAAGAAACGTTGTTCTTTGCTAAAATTCGGTTTTCGGGAAAATAGCGTGCTGCCTGCGAAACAATGCAACAAGTAGGAAACTAATCAAAATTTGGTATCAAAAACATATTATTTATGATTGGAATAGGGAGCTTTCGGAATTTTAGAGTACCTGTATTTGTTCACTTCGATCAATCATCATGATTGTCTTGTGAGAGAGCAAGATAGTGCTTTTATGGTTCGCCCGGAAGCCAAGTTTGACAAGAATCTTGCTGACAGATAGCTGCGGTATCAAAGTGGAAGGTACTGAGCCATACAGGGCGATAAGTTGTATGAGCAAATGGTACTGGACGACCCTTCAGCCAATTCGCGTATACAAACTCTTGTGAAATGAAAAATATTGTCAGTGAGCTGGATATGACTCTCTTCTAAAATGACGGAGTTTATAGCGTCTCTATTCTCATTTCAGAATTTTAGGATTATGCACAAAATGGGTTATTCACCTAAGCTTTTAAAACTAACCGTAGATCTATCACTAGCTTCATGAGGTGGGAGTTTGCTTGCTAGCCATAGAGAGCAGGTAAATGCTATGTGTGACCCGGCGGCCATCCGATGCCACGAATTTGATGTTGGAAGGCCAGAGTTCTGGCGTTTAATTTTGGGCTTTTTGGCTCCAATCAAGTTTTGAATATTTATCTTTTGGTGTACCAAGAGGTGAGGTTAAGCGAGTACCGATAATTGACATTACTGATTTGATACTTTCGATGATCGCACGCCAGGGATATACAGCATCAAAGTTTTACCTTGAGTATCTAGCACTGCTAAACATCTTTTTTGCTTTCTTCTCATGTGGTTTTCTTGTTATTATAGATAAGTTCTTCTGGATCAAACACCAGCCAAATTGATTGATTGAAAGAAGAAGACAATTAGGCAGCACGAGCTCTCTTTGAGAAGAGCTTTTTGATAAGCCAAGTCCAATTGGGAGAAATAGGGTCTCTTATTGCTGCAGAAGTCGAATTTGGGTTGGGCAAGATTCCTCACAGAGACTAGCTCGACTAGGTAGCTTTGACTTACCCCTGCCCTGTTGACCCCAGCCAAGCCAAGTCTGTCATCTCCACTATAATTTATCCGCATGACAACAGCTACAGAAACATCATTAACATTGAGCTCCCCAATTCGATTCTACACAATTGAATTCCCAACCAAAACCTTCAATTGATCGCTCATAATGGCACCCATTCCCGCAAAGAGAGACCTAGGCAACGTCCTCGTAATTGGCGGCTGCGGTTTCCTCGGCCACCACATAGTCAACCACCTCCTCTCCTCCTACAAATGTAAAATCTCCGTCCTAGACGTCCGCACCACGCGCAATCGCCGTCCCGATTCCGACGGAGTATCCTACTACGATGGCGATATCACCTCGCTCTCATCCCTCCTCCCAATATTCGAGAAGATAAAACCCGCAGTGGTGATTCATACAGCTTCACCGACGCTGGTGGGTGGAAGTAGGGAGCTGTATAAGAAGGTTAACGTGGATGGGACGCAGTGTGTGATTGAGGCTTGTCAGAAGACTCGTGTTAAGGCTTTGGTGTATACGAGTTCGGCGAGTGTCATTTCGGATACGGTGGCGGATTTGGTAAATGCGGATGAGAGATGGCCAGTTATCCCTCCGGCTGCGCAGACGGAGTATTATTCTCAAACCAAGGTATGCTATCCAACCATTGACGATTATCCTCTCCCAATTACTTCTCTACTTTCAATTGGAAGCTCCTTAACCTTCCTCCAAGCTTCAACCGTCCTTCAATGCGCTCAGCCAATAGCTAACACAATTCCCAGGCCGAAGCAGAAGCCTCCGTCATATCCGCAAACCGCTCCCAATCTAAACTCTTAACCTGCGCCCTCCGTCCCGCCGGGATATTCGGCGAAGGCGACGTCCAACTAATCCCTCAAATGATGAAAGTCTACAAAGACGGAAAGAACAACTTCCAACTGGGCGACAATACAAACCTCTTCGATTTCACTTATGTCCAGAATGTCGCCCACGCACACTGTCTCGCCTCCTTCGCTCTCCTCCAAACCCACGCAATCTCCACACCTGTCCTAGACCACGAGAAAATAGACGGGGAGGTCTTCTTCATCACGAACTGCGAGCCTGTGTACTTTTGGGATTTCGCAAGAGCGGTATGGAGATGCCAGGGGAACGTGAAGGGGACGGAAGCTGTATGGGTCATTTCGAGGGACGTGGGAAATGTATTGGGGACGATTATGGATTGGGGAATGTGGATGATTGGGAAGAAAAGTAAGCTGACGAGGAGGGAGGTTAGGTATAGTTGTATGACGAGATATTATGATTGCAGTAAGGCGAAGCGTCGTTTGGGCTATGAGCCTATCGTCTCGTTACCAGAGGGTATTCAGAGAGCCGTGAAGTGGTTTGAGGATGAGCAGGCAAAAGAGGGCGAGAAAAAGGGACAGTAAAGCCATTTAGGCACGGGAAGATCTTGCTATGTATATTTGCGGGCTTGTACGATATCAGATTTAGTTCCGGTGTATATACCGAGAGGGCAGCAACAGCCTTAATAAATAATTTCAGGTGCAGTCACTGTATTTCGATATGTAGATCAGATTTAAGAGGAAAGTACCCAGTTCAATTCATTTAAGACTCTTTCCCCATTTCAGATATCAAATTTACCATTCCCTTCTTAGACGTCCTGTCCATCCATCGCCATTGCTTAATTGCAAAGTTACAAGTCGAACTCCATGTGTGGCCATGCCTGCCTACCAGCTACGAGAAAGCCCAGAAGAAATGAAACAACCCTTTAAGACGCCCGCATATCCGTAAATGCACACCTGAAGTCGAAAACCCAAACATTCAAGAACGAAGCGCTAATACTCAGGGCGGAGAAACGTGATCGTGTATTTCGAAAGAAAAAAGAAGAAAAAAAACAAGGCCGAAAGGTACGTCGTATATCATTGTTACTCCCTGAGTTTGGTTAGAAAGGAATTGTCAGAAAAGAAAAACACGTGAATATACTTACTCCATGCTTCTCTGCACCGCTCTTCGAAGCTTGCGGTTGTACATTTTCTTGTCATCAGCTGAGCCCCAAAAGAGTTTTGAAGCTTCTGGATTGACAAGAGTTCGTGGATCGTAAGGAGGCGACTCTTCTTCTAGAGCCTCAATGATAGCCTCAATATGTGACTTTGCATCCTCAACCCGCTTTGTTGTATAGCATGGTGTACCATCAAGCGCGATTCGATGATGGAAAAGCGAAGTCTCAAACCGGGCTCGGGGCTGTTCGTCAGGGAATCTTGGACTGAAGGACAGCTTAATACGGAACAAGCCTCCATCCAAGTTTGTCATGGGTCGGCCGAAGTATGTAATGCACCAAACGAAAGGATTTTTGTCAACCAGCTCGATGGTTAATGTGACGTTCTTATCTCGCTTGTAGGCCTCAACAACCTGTTCATACTGTCTCTGTAGATTGGCTGCGGCGGTACCTTCGCGCTTCTTAATGACCAATCCTTCTACTGCCCATCTGTCGGTTTCTCCGTCCAAGGTCTTCTTGATGAGTTTCAGTCGTCTTTCCAATTCGGTATAGTTGAATCTCCCCTCCATGCAGTTACCCGTGCACTCAAAAGGCATACGGGCAAATTGTTGACCATCTTTAACCTCAGCGCTGGCTTTCTTGATGGCAAGGAGATATGAATCAAAGTACCATAAAAAGCGTCGTTTGCACAAGTCTTTGAATGGCTCAAAGTTTACTGATCCCTCGTCAAAGTCTCTATCAATTTCGTAATTGTCGTCTTCACTATCACTGGTGGAGGGGCATTGCGGTGCAACTTCGCCAGACGGGGAAATTCCAAGATACTCTTCCAGACGTTGAATGACCGATATGCGAAGGGATTCGTGGCGAATCTGTGCCTGAATTAACATGGGTCAATTGCGAACTTCTGCAAGACCAACCTTGGCTACGTAATCCTTCTGATTCTTCTTGTCACCCTCGTCGTTGGCAGTCTCGAAACCTGGTTCATTTTCATAGGGATTCGAGGACATTAGACTTTGTATGGATATCAAGATAGACTCGACGCCCTGTGCGGATGACCATTCCTCGCCTCGTTCTCCTCTCCATGTGCTTTGATAACTGTGAGCATTTGGCTATATTCCAAATCGACTAAATATATATGCTTACCCAAGAATTGACCTGCAGCAGTAATTAGCCATACAATGAATAGTTCAAAGAAAATGCAGCACAAGCTTACAAGCAAACTTTTCCTTGTGCGTAGATGTTCGGGTTGAAGCGACATCTACCCCCATTTGTCGTTGTTGCTACAACTGATGGGGCCTTTCCAGGATAATCTGTCACACATTAGTCTCCAGTCTGATGCGCCCTTTATTTCTTCCATGTATACCTTTGCCAAACTTGACCTGGAACTGGGAAGAGTGGGAGTCAGTAGGATACTGTGTTTGCGGGGTTGGGTTATGGATCGCATTTCACCAACCTCAAAAAAGCCAAACTCGTATGGGGTATCAGAGGGGCCTATGATGATAGCCTTCACGTTCCGAACATCGACATCGCGGCATGCAACAGCGAGCGCTATACAGAAGAGAGTCAGTACGAAGATCTGAGATTCGCATAGTGTCTAATAGATATTATGTGACCAGGTGTTCATACAAAGATCTGAATTCTTTTGAATATCTGCCAATTCCTATGAGGCATCGCATCGCATCGTCAGCCTTGCGACCCCGCCATGATGTTGGGCTGGCCATGGCCATGACCATGAAACATACCTTGGTAATGCGGATGATAGAATGGTTCGACATTGCTGCGTCGCGGGCAGATGTAGGAATTTGGGAAGACTCTGCCTCCAAGGTGATATGGTGGTGTATCGGTATGTGGTGTGAGAGTTGGTCAATTCAATCGGTTCCAAGTTGGGTTGAGGTTTCGGTGCGGCAAGCTATGAGGCGCAAGGCAACTAACTGATGGGACCAGCACCAGCACCAGCACCATTCACCTCTAAAAAGTGGATCCATTGAGGCTGCACTCCTGCACACCTGCACTACTTGAGTAGAAGACCCCAAGACCCAACCAGGCCATTACTCTGTACACACCGTCTAAAACTATAGGTGGTATTATGCCCAGAAGTCTGCCTAGGTACATACAAGTACCTAGTACTTATCCAGGATAATACAAAGTAAAAAACGATAGTGCTTCTAAACTAATCCTACAACTAAAATAGTGTACAAGCTATTTAGCCTAGGTATACACATCGCAATGACCAAGTCTCTTACACTATATCTACACTATACCCAAATAGGTATAAATAGTTACTAAAATCCAAACAAACTAATAGGTAGTGTTTTGTCCAGAAGAGTTTATTATCCTAATTGACCAAGAACATATAAAACATATAACACATATACCTATTGTTCACAAAACATTCGTATTGGACATGCATGACCCTTTAGGCTCTAGTGCATGCCTTTGCTGCAAGACACCTCATTCATTACCCCTTTCTTGGAAAACATCCAGACTTCATGAAATCCTCTTTGAGTCTCATAATCTCAAACATAAGGCGGCTGTTTTATTCTTGTGAACTCAGTTAAAAAAGAGTGGACTAATAATCTCTTCGTACTCTTATTATTTATCATTACCTAGGTACCTAGGTAGGTAATGAGTTAGTCTGTAATGATGCATTCCTCTCAACAATCAAACAGTAGGTAGCGAGCGAGCGGTACGGATACGCAAAAGTGGAAAGGGGTGCAGGCACCATGTTGAAAAAGAAATCAGTTACAACCAGATTCAATCACCAAATCACTTAATCTCTACACCTTTTCTTTTCTCATCTGATTCTTTCTTTTGCATCATTCATGCTTGTATCTTGTACCCAGCTATAACTCTGCCTATACCTACTACATTCCCCTTTGGCCTCAGATCCAAGGCCAGAATTCGCTTCAGCCAATCCAGGTGCCCCAGTAGTGACTTTACTATTGCGCGTTCAACCATTCTCTCTCCTCTCCACGACTCCTGGACGCAGCGCATCACCCTCTTTTACACCTATTTGCCAGACGCTCATCTGAACCTCTTCGCGTTGTACATCAAACCCCATCTCATCTCCACGTTGCCCCCCTACACCGACACCAACTCCACCACGCGACAACGAAATCTACAACAAGAGACCAGAGATCAGATTGCCAGACCGACCCAACTCATACCAGAACACGAGCATACAGATTCTTGTTGATCGTGTATTTCGTATCATATATCCCACCAGGATAGCAGCTACTTGCTGCTGTACCGTCATTGCTATTCCTGGTTGATGGTTCTTGTTTCAGGTGCTGCGGGTTGGATGTTCCTTGACCTTTCAGTCGCCAGCAAAAGATCGCATATGCAGAGGCCAATTCACTAGGCCATGCGACTCGACAACGTCAGATCTCCATAAAGGCTGTACCCCAAGAGCAGGTTAGCAGATCAAAAACCCTTCCGCGAAACTACCGTCCATCGATACTCCCAGGCTGGCGAATACGACACAGGAGGAGTGGTTTGGGCTATAAACCACATTTTAAACACAAGGGACCGTTGGAGACAGAAGAAAAGGGGAAATAATAGGAGGCGTGAATTTGAGCCCAGTACGATGGGTCCTCAAGCAGAGGGAGGAGGCCCGCCTGGGGAGGGGCAAAGTCATGGCGGGCAACCCTACCCAGATGACAGCAGAAGATATCATTCAGATCGAGATATGGGAATTCAAGATCAACAACTCCAGCCGCCCAATGGTGGTCATCCCTCTGAAAATAGGAGAAATCCATCGCCGTCGGGGAGTCAAAATGGTAGAGAAAGAGACAGAGACAGAGATGGCGGCGACCCAATCTCTAATGGCGGCGAGCGCAATCGATCACGACAGCGGAATGGCAGAACAGCGTCAGGGCAACTGAGAATGTGCAAGAAATGTGGTGAACCTCTGACGGGACAATTTGTGCGGGCACTTGGTGGTACATTTCATTTGGACTGTTTCCGATGTCGAGTAGGTGTTTGTTTTGATATCTGAATGCGCTCCACTAACCAAATTCTAGGACTGTGGCCAAATTGTTGCTTCAAAGTTTTTCCCAGTAGATGAAGAGGAAGGGGAGGGTCAATATCCGCTTTGCGAAACTGATTACTTCCGCCGGCTTGACTTAATATGCCACAAATGTAATGGTGCTCTTCGTGGATCGTATATTACAGCCCTGGACCGAAAGTATCATATCGACCATTTTACTTGCTCTGTGTGCCCGACGGTGTTTGGAGCGCAGGACAGTTATTATGAACATGATAGTCAGGTATATTGTCATTACCATTACTCAACACAGTTTGCACAGCGGTGCAATGGTTGTCAGACGGCTATTTTGAAGCAATTTGTTGAGATTTTTCGCAATGGTCAGAACCAGCATTGGCATCCAGAGTGCTACATGATACATAAATTCTGGAACGTGAGATTAGCTTCAACGCAAGACGCAACGGAGGCAAGGCCAGAATTAAACGACATCACGGACGAAGATGGTCGCAATGCTGTAAGGGATGAGGAGGAAAGAATGGAGGAGAAGGTGTACAAGATATGGAGCGTTCTCTCAACCTTCGAGGAGTCATCCGCAGCTTGTATATCAGATATGCTCCTGCACGTCAGTAATGGCGCATATGTGGACGGTGTATTGGTAGCTAAGAAGTTCATCTGGCATGTTGATATTTTGTTCCGTTCTGCAGACAAGCTGGATGCAACCATGACAAGATTGGCAATGAAAGGTATGTTTCTTGGCGTGATTTTGCAGAGTGGTTGACTGATACAACTTAGGACTTTCCTATTCTCGAGAGGCGAAACTTCTCTGCAAAAAGATAGTGGCGTTCTTCTCACTATTATCCAAGACCCAAGAGACGGGAGTGAGAAAACTTGGTGTCACCCAGGAACTGCTCGCCCTTGTCACTGGATTAGCTCATTATTTGAAACTTCTGATTCGAATATGTCTTCAAGGGGCTCTCAAGGTTGAGCGGGAGCAGAAGAACCCGGAAGGCTTACATGCGTTTTTGGATGATCTAGGTGATATGGAGGCAATCAAAAACGACGATATATCACTAGAAGCTACCACCGGGACACCTGGATTAGCTGAAGCGAATTCCGACCAATGTGTAACCTGCAAACGGGCGATAGAGGACGAATGCGCCCACATTCAAGAGCGTCGTTGGCATCTTGCTTGTCTCCAATGTACAAACTGTTCACGAGAACTTCGCCAAAACCTGGAAGATGTTAGATGGAGCCAACATGACCAAAAGGTTTACTGCAGTAACTGCCAGAACCGAGTTCCCGATGCGGTTGGTGGATTTGAGAGAGTCACCCGACTTCAGCAATACGTATTCCTTCTTCGGGTTGCCTTGGCACGACTTTTGGACATTCTACGGAGTAGTGGTACACTGCCACATACTTCTGACGACCCAAATCTGAACGGCTATGATTCCAAAGATGGCCATCGGCTTGGAGAAAATGATCCTGCCTTGGTGAGATCAGACACTCGATCGAAGTCATTTGGTGGAAATGCGGATGACCAACCACGAGAGTCTTCATACGAGAGTACTCTCAACGATGTTCGACGTTTGAGAAGCACTCGGATGGACAAACATTTGTCGTCCACAATTAAGAAAGCAAGAACTTCTCGAATTATGGATGGTCCTGAGGGACGTTCTGTCAGACCTGGTTCTGCTGGCGCAGATGGCTCCGACCCACGAAATGGCGGGTTTCAAATTGTTGAAGAAAGAGATAGTAATGGCGAATCAAGAACCGAGCTCATGTTTGGTCACCAAGATGCTCTGACTCTCGATGACATCCCAAGGATCGTGGCTGCGGAGCAAGCCAAGGAGCAAAGACCAAATGCATATAAGCATGCCCGTCATGAGATGTTCAGAACCTCTGTCACTGAGCCTAAGCTCCTCAACGGCCATCAGCGCAACCTTTCGAGTGGCAATGCTCTAGATATCCCTGCATCAGACCCATCCAGCCAGAGACGTGACGGAGGCAAGAAATACTTCTCGGAACTGTCTGCCCTGGAATATTTCATTGTTCGCCACGTTGCTGTTATTGCTATGCAACCGATGCTAGAAGGTCATTTTACCATGGAAGAGTTGCTTAACCTTATTGAGACTAGAAAGCCAACCTTCTGGAACAAAATGGGGAAAGCTTTCAAGAATGATGGCAAGAAGGGAGGCAAGAAAAAGGGCGTCTTTGGTGTACCCCTTGAGGTTATCATCGAAAGAGATGGAGCCGATTCGACTGATGGCATTGGTCCAGGTGCCTTGAGGATTCCAGCACTTGTCGACGATGTTGTTACCAGCATGCGAAAAATGGATCTTTCGGTTGAGGGAGTGTTTCGAAAGAACGGAAACATCAAGAGACTAAATGTAACGACTTTGGCTATCGACAAAGACGGATGCGAATCCGTGGATTTGTCCAAAGAGAATGTCGTGCAAGTCGCAGCACTTCTCAAGAAATATCTCCGAGAGCTGCCAGACCCGCTGTTGACATTCAAACTTCACCGGCTCTTTATAGCAACGCAAAAAATTGCCGATGAAGACAAACGCCGGCGTGTGCTGCACCTGACATGCTGTCTGTTACCAAAAGCTCATCGAGATTGTCTCGAGATTTTGTGTTCGTTTTTCAACTGGGTGGCATCCTTCCATCAAGTTGACGAGGAGTCTGGTTCAAAGATGGACACTCACAATCTAGCCACGGTCATTGCACCCAACATCCTCTTCACCAACGCCAAAACTCCTGTCGATGATAACTTCCTGGCGATTGAGGTCGTACATACGCTCATCGAATGCAATGAGCAAATGTGTGAAGTAAGCTCTCTTTTCCTCCATAATATCCTCATAATTAACCGCCTGACTAGGTACCGGAGGATCTTCAATCTATCCTATCTGACACAGCTCTTTTCACGACAACTAACGGCGAGGTAACCACCAAGGAGATCCTCAAGCGTTACGGAGATCTTGGCCAAAATGGCGGTCCCAGGCATCAGGTCGAAACTATCGAAGGGTCGCCAAGAAAAGAGGGTGGTGGAGGTGGTGGTGGTGGGCGCGGCGCTGCTCCAGTGATCACGAGAATAGATACAGATCCATCCCAGACACATGCTCGGCAAAAAGAGAGCAGCGTGCGCCATGTTCACGACCAGCCTGGTGGACCACAGAACCAAAACGTGCCGCCACAGCAGCAATGGCAAGGCCAAGATCTTGAGCCCCCACATCCGTACCCACCAAATAGGAACGGTACTCCAGACAGTCAGGCTGAAAACTCTCGCCAATACCGGAACTCGACGTTCAGGCCTCGAGGTAACTCAATTGGTGTTGGTGTAACAGGAGCTGTCTAGTTTCAATCAACCTTCGAATTTCTAATGCATTACGTATACCCCTTCTACCTTAGGCCAGGTGCCAATTCAAACTATTTGGCTACCAAATTACCTCGGGTCGTTCGACAAAAACATGACGGCCAATCTTTTTCGACTCTCAGCGAGACTCAATTTCTCTGCAAAATTCTTCTCCAAACTTTTTCCAAAACGACATTTGAAGCATTCACTGGTGGCGTTTTTATTTTCATGTTCGCTCGGCAGCAGAACTGATGATCTGCGAATATAGGCAGCTATGCTGAGGAATTGTATGTGTCTATTTGATGATAGGCTTCCTTCTTAATTCTTTTTTTCAGGGGCTAGTTGTTTGGAGTATAGGCCTGGCATTTTTGGAAGATCCGATATTTGGGAGTCTTCCTTCACATGCATGTATGCAGCAGAATACTTGATGCTGTCGTTTTCTCTTTTTCTTGACTTCTGCACAGTTGTTAGGCACGCTGAAGTGGATACAGAAAAAATAAAAAAAGAGTACCCGAATTTGTAAACATTTTTGATTTGTGATGATTGAAATCTTTTCCTTAAAAGATCTTCGTTGTCGTGGGTCTCTTGGAAATTGGAACTCAGAAGCCCCATGACTAGCAGCTTCGGGCTTTACTCTGGACAGCACAAACTTACAGCAATACGGATCGGACATGGGCGGGTTGAGTTCGGACAAATAAAGTTTTAATCACAAACCTTTGCCTTCACCATAGAATACTATAGAATAGATTTAGGCCATCTACGAGCCTGCCACTGTTTCCTTTACAGTTCCCTCTCTTACTGTCTTCTATCTACCCCCACTATTGTCTCCTCAAAATCGTGATCTTAATGTCATATCCTGGCTGTCTGCTCTGCTCTTAGTCTTAAGGTCGCTGATGGTAATATTTTTTATGTTTTCGCTTGAATTAAGGCGTGGGTGGGGGACAAGAACGGGCGGGGGGAGGCTTATACGGTATAAAGCCGCGGGAAGGGCGGGAGGGGCCTTGTATTAAGCCATACCGGCACTGCGTCACCCCATGAGTGCCAATCCTTGGCCCTTGAGCTGTTGACAGTTTGTTGTTGAACTTGTACGTCCGTCCCTCTTTTTCATTGTTTCTGATTCAGCGATTAGTGAACTACCTACATGATTAGAAATGTCGAGTATGACTTGGAGTATGGTCCGGTAAAGTGAAAATGAACCACTCGTTATGCTTTGCGGAATTGCGATGCGGCTACTACAAATTGCCCTTTGCGCTTTTCCTCAGAAGTTGTTCTCTACCTTCAGTTTCTAATCTATGTAAGGGAATAAAATACGATGGGACAATTAAATGCAGTAGCACAGATATGGCTTGTTTTAAGGGCTCGAACAAATTGGTAAATATGGACCAGACTGGTGTTGACATATCTTCAATAGCGATATATGCTCTACATGTCTTCAATAGCCCTCCGCCGAGAAGCGGGTAGCCTGCATCAATATTATAAATCCCTCCGTCAAACGGCGTCTCAACGGCTTAGTTTTGATTTTACCACTTGAATACCCTGATTGCAAGGCTCCACACGACTACACTACCTTTATCCCTACCCCTGCTGGCCACGCTGCTTTCTAAAGGCCTTTAGCTTCGTACAGAGGACTTCGCACAGAGGCAACTTGATTCCTACCTACTGTCTATAGAGTCTTAAGTTAAAGAGGAATCAAGCGGGTTCTAGTAGGGTTAGTAGGGTCAGCAGGGTTACTAACGGGTACTAATTAAGAAACTTAGCTACACCGCTTATAGTAAGACCTTTATATCGCATTTTTAACTATACCTGCCGATAGAAGAAGAGATAGGAGGTAGCTACCTAATAAATCTAGGACTACTTGAATTCTCTAAGGACTTTCAAAAGTGCGAATAAGCTTTAATTCTCCCCCTTGTTCTACCCTTGTTCTACCCTTGTTCTACCCTTGTTCTCCCCTCGAGTCAGGCGCTCCGCAGCCTTACAGAAAAGCAGCATTAGAATCTAGGGTCCGAAATGCCTCCAAGACATCTTTGTGCTACAATCTATCAATTATGGCGAATTATGTTGGCATTTGTGCTAGTGTAGGGGCTGTACCATGTGCGGAAGTGACTTTCGCAAGGAAAAAAGAGAATATCAGGGTATTATAGGCGCGTTGTTCCTTGCGATCATGGTACTTAAGTCGTAAAATCCAGAATCACTCCAGTTGGAGAGAGAGCTCCATAAATCTCTATGTGACAAATCGCCGATATCTCCGTAATGTCGTTGGCCAGGAGCATCTGTTCAAACGCGGTGCATCTTTACGCCGCTTAAAGGAGTCGTGTAACCCCTCTTTCTAAACGGGGTAGGTATATATACACTCATCTCATGGACAAGTCTTCTCCATCTTACTCAACTCAATCATATCTCTACTTTCAACTTAGAAGAAAAAGGAAAATTTCACACATCGATTCTTCAAAATGGCACCAATAAAATTAGGGATGATCGGCCTCTCAGGTTCAGGATGGGCAAAGGATGCCCATTTTCCCTACTTGAAGAAGACTTCTGATTACGAGATTGTGGCTGTACAAAACAGTTCTGTCAAGAGCGCTGAGACAGCGATCAAGTCGCTTGAATTGGACGAAGCTACAAAGGCGTATGGAACTCCAGAAGGTGGGTCTTCTTGTTTTTACTCATGCCCTTGTGTAGAGATACCTAAAAGAAACTGACTCACATATCCTAGACATTGCGAAGGACCCCAATGTAGACCTGGTCATCTGCAGCGTGCGCGCTCACCTCCATGCTCCGTCTATTAGGCCCGCTCTCAAAGCTGGAAAAAATGTCTACGTTGAATGGCCTCTGGGTAGAACACTTAAAGAAACTGAGGAACTTGTCGCACTCAAGAATGCATCAGGAGTCAAACATGCCTATGTTGGATTACAAGATAGACATGCTCCAGCTGTTCGTGAGGTCAGATCAATTATCAAGTCTGGGAAGATTGGAAAGGTCTTGAGTAGCAATTGGAATGGATACGGTCATCACGGAGGCGTGTCTACAACTGAAACGTATGAGATTTTGGGTGACAGAGATCTTGGGGGAAACTTGTTGACTGTTCACTTTGGTCATGCGCTTGATTATATCCAATGGTGTATGTATATGCCCTTGATATCAGTACCAATAAAAAAAGAGTCGAGCTAATGAGAACCAACCAGCATTGGGAGAGGGATTCAAAAACGGGCCCAAAACCACAATGGCAAACCGCAGACCTCTCGTCGCCTTAGTGAAGGAAGATGGCACCCTTATCAAGGCGGAGCACCCTACAACAGCAGAAGACACAATATTCCTTCAAGGAACCCTTTCCAACGACATTCCAATTAGCATGGCGTTTCGCGGCGGCGACCCTTTTAAAGGTCAACCCGCCTTAGACTGGCGCATCTACGGCGAAAAGGGAGAGATCAGAGTCACAGCCCCACTCTACTTTATGGGTGTGTCAATGATGCTCAAAGTTGAACATCATGATTTTGCTAGCGATACCGTGGTGGAGGTCCCTCTTACGCCTGATGAGTTCGAGGAGCTCTCGTTTCCTGCCGCAAATATTGCAAGGCTCTATCAAGGGTATAGAGATACAGTAGACGGCAAGGATAGTCTTTTCTCAAGAGGAATGGTTACGTGGGAGGAGGCACTTAACAGACATAAGCTCATGGATGCAATGTACAGGGAGAATGGGGTTGTATTAGAATAATTTTCATGATCATGGATGGTACTGGGTTTCGTTGTTAGGGCGTTGAGTACCAGTGCTTATCCACTGGGAATGGCAATTGAATATTTTGTACCAAAGACTTACATGGTTTTGTTTGTTTGTTTGTTTGTTTGTTTGTTTGTTTGTTTGTTTGTATTACTTTTACGCTGGTAGGTCTTACTGAAAGTTAAATAAGGACTAAGGGCCCCCTAAGGCTATAAAGACGTGCTAAGATTAGGGCTTCGTAAAAAGGAAGCCTGT
The DNA here is from genome assembly GCA_900536425.1 of Hymenoscyphus linearis. Lineage (NCBI taxonomy): Eukaryota > Fungi > Ascomycota > Leotiomycetes > Helotiales > Helotiaceae > Hymenoscyphus > Hymenoscyphus linearis. The sequence goes on along the minus strand of UNPR01000091.1, from coordinate 75,505 downwards.
TATATATTTATATATAATATCCTAACCTAGAAAGCTAAAAATGTAGGTAGCTAAAAAGACTCTCTAGGATAGACCTAGGTCTCTAATCCTGCGGTTTTATAGTACTACTATAAACCTAAGAATGTATTTTATATATTATATGTCCCCAGAGTAACGGATCGCTTTTGATTCATTCTCCCTTACGACTAATAGAATGGCACCTAGCTAGCATGTCTCCTGGCAATACATCATTAGTAAGGAGAGAACTGAATTGACAAGTCATTCACAATCAAGACACATGTTTGAAATTAAAACAGCGCAATTTGAAGAGAAGACTGCTTTGAAAAAAAGGAGGGTTGGCAACAATTCACGTGATTATTGAAACTCCTGCCTGGAACATGTGATGCTTTCCAGATATAGACTTTCATTGCACATCGCACCAAGTTTTAGCAGTTTTACTACTAAAATTAAAACCTCCACAAATTAAAATCCCCTTGAAAGTCTTCCTGGGCAACTGAAATACTTTACTCGTAAACCCCGGGAATTTGTACTAGATTATTTCACTGGCTTCGCCTTTGCAACGTGCCATTGGTATTTTTTGTTCCAACGGCAATCAGGGAAGTAGGAATAAGAAAAGGTAATTAACATTTCTACGTGAGCACATATCCCTTTGTCCTTAATGGGGTTTAGTATATAATTCCCACCCGAACTTGAGCCTTTGGTCAGATTCCTAAAGAGCATCTCCTCCTTTAAAAGGACGCTCAAATGACAGTAGAAAACGTCTATTCGTTTGTTGTTCTTAATCAAGGAGAACGACGAGATCAGACAAAAGCGTGCCCTCTGATAGCAGAAAACTCCTCACTCAGTCGTCTCTTGCGTGTTAAGCAAACGCGGGGCTCAACCTTGGCCCCTTGGCTGATAATTAACCTTACAAAGGTGGATCAAACCCTAGCAGCGATCATCCCAAAAAATCTTATATGTCATTTCTCTTGGATAATCAAGGTTTAGAAATATAGCTTATCATCAAGCGTACAAAATGAGATCAGCGTCTACAGAAACTTTCTAGATTGATGGTTCCTTTTGCCATTTTCTTTTTTGGGAAAATTTGGGAGTATGTGATTTTGGAATGAAGCTTCCGTTTCTTCTCTGAAATAATGAAAGGTGTCACTGCAATGGATCCTACTACAAAAGAAATATACCAGCAGAAGCTCAAGGTCAAATGTTAAAGGGTTGGGCTTAAATGTCTTCTATTATCTTCCTGAATTTTCCAATCACTATAAATTATGAATCTCAACTCCAGCACTTCCATGATATAATAGCCGTTCCGCCTTTCTTCGCGCTGTCGCTTGTATTACTTGGAGAATTGAAAATAGCTTGAACAACAGAAAGTCAGTCGCTAGGAGTTTTGATTACATCCTGATGTACAGTACATTAATAAGCTAGGTTGAATTCGGAGAAGATATAGAAGAAAAGACTGAAGACTGACAGTTTACGATTTTGCCGAGGATTTCAGTAGTGCCAGTTATCTCTTTCTGATGCAGAATGAAATCCTGAGCCCCCAGGTTCTTTTTCATCGCTCCTTGTTCGAGTATTTGAATGTCTTGAAGGAGCCTGTCTCGCTCCCTAAGCAAGGAATATCTTCCAAAATTGTCGAAAATTGTCTGAAATACCAATTCAAGCCTTTCGACATCATTCGTTTTAGAGATCACTTGACAGACGAGAAAATTAATAATACTATTGCACCAGTCGTTAGTCCCCTTAGTGAAATACCGTCGAATTCGATATTAGCTTTAAAAGTTTAAAAAGGGTTAAGAAAGTTCCGAAAGTCTGTACTCAACTAATAGTATGCTAAGTACCGATGTACAGCACCTAGTAGTAGTATAGTACTCTAATGGTACTATAACAATAGTAGAGTATATAAATTTACTAATTTACAGCTAGCCTTTACTATCTATCTATCTACTTTTTTTCTACTACTCCTGCCTGCTAGCCTGCCTACTATTACCCATTTTCCGAACAACTACTATAGTACTCTGTATTACTCCCGGGGAAAGGAACAATATTATAGGTGCTTTTAAAAGGAGTGATAACCTCGACCTTTAAGCTACTGCCGATGAATTCAAGAGAAGTAAAGAACGTATCCGCCTCATATTCAACCACTACCTTGAAAGCTGTAATATTACCCGGTAGGAGTTCTTTAAGGAATAGGAAGTAACGCAACTATAAAGGGAACAGGTAATTTAAGGGTATTTGAGTATAGCATTTTCAGAACTTTTTGAAACTTTATGAAATCTTTAAAGCTTAACTCGAATTCGACTGTACTCCAAACGGCTAAGGAATCTATCAATCTCCTTTAATTCGTTGTTACCTGTGGGGTCGTACTTTTTTCTGTTACAAAACTCCAACTCCAGCTCCAAGGCATGTCTGGAAACAGGCGTTGGAGACGTGCTGCTGGCACCATGTCTCAATTGGCATCTTCGTATATGGGTTTTCGGATTAAGTAACAACCACTCCAGGAGTGACCTAGGGTCAAAATTTCACAAAGAGCGCTGGCCAACTTCGCATGGAGGAGGGGAGCTTGTTGTATTTTTACTGCTCATCTTAAATGGAGCACCATAGCAGTAGAGGAATCTGGCACTAGTTAAGGAACGATAGTCTCTCAATTTGAGGCTATCTACTATCTGATGGCTTTGAATACAGACCCCAGAAAGAGACGCAACTCGCAAAAGTATGAACTCATGTTATGGTAGGTTGAGACTTTGTTTGGGCTTGAAGAAAGCCCAATGATGCGTTTATGACTAGTTGATTTCCGCTTATCTGTCAAATACCACGAGGAATAGACGAAGATTAAAGTGTATAACCTGAAATTCCGAGTGTAGCTGCAGCCTTTTGTTTTTAATTTGAGAGTTGAAGATTGGGAGTAAGGTGAGATAAACTGGTCATTTGGTAATGTAACAGAAAACTTTAAGAGTATACAACGCCCAATAAGTCTTACTATTGTGCGATAGTTTTCCCTATCTTTTCATAACTCCCCACCAGCGTGCTCATCGTCCTTATAAACCCCTCTTGATCTGATGCTCATAGGTTTACGGATGTCTGTACGCTGCATCCCATCTTTGCTCTGTTTTCACAGGCACACCCTCCTCATCTACCATCTGTCTCTCACTTCTGGCTTCCAGGCCAATCATGTCATGCTGTTGCCACATTTGGTCATAGTGATGGGGGGCATTCATCTGGACGCCCATACCAGAGCCATAACTCTCCTGTCGTATCATAGTTGAGTATAATCCATCACCCACATACCCAAAACTGGTCGCCATATTATCCATGGGGTCCATATCGCCTAGATCGCTTCCCATGAACCCAAAATTATGTTGGCTCGTACCAGGGCTTGGTGTTGAATTATAGGATTGTGGCGTAAATGGTGTTCCAGGCATGAACTTGGTTTCTCGCTCAGCTGGCTCCCGCTTGATCACTCTAGGACCTGCCACACTCATCTCACCAGCTGCCGCATAATCCTCATTATCATCTCGCACGGGTCTGGTGCGCTCAGTGTGTTCTTCACCAAGATATTCGGGTAATGTAGCAGGCTTTTCAGGCTTTACACTTTTCTTGGGTTTGTTCTTGCGCGGTGTGTTTGGATTGCGGGGCTTTCGAGAAACACCCGATGTGCCCTCCATTTGCTTTTTGAAGCGCGAGTATCGCATTCGGGCAGCATGACCATTGGTGATTTCTTTTTTGAGAACAGGGTCGTTGGCAACTTTATTCCAGTCGATCTTTATAACAAGTTAGTACTGGATATAGAATCACATAAGACACAATTTTGGAAAATCGAAAGCTAAAGACCTACATCTTTCAGACACTTCTGACTCAAGATTGCATATAGCAACCGATTGATGGCCGTCTCGTTGGGCATTTTTGAGGCTTTGCTGAGACTCGCCAGTTTGACTGATTTCTTTTGGATTTGGTGTATGCCTGAAGAAGGGCCTCTCGAGACCTTAAATAGTTTCTCAGCTGAAGTGTTTGACTGGAGACTTGAAGGACCTTAATAGAGGGGCCAATTCGACTCATCCAACGTTTCCTCTCAACTTTGGGGAAATGTGATCGGTAGCGCACACACACTGAGACCACTCACTCACGGTATCACGGATTGTGGAAATCCTCTTGAATTTTGTTGAGTTCAAATTTGACAATTGCCGCTGGATATTGAATTGGCGGTGTGAAATGGAATTGAAATAGGCGTGAGAAGGAGTGAGGAAGGGCAAGTAGAAATAGGCTCTTTACTTAACGAACTTTGCATTCAGTACAGCTGTGGGAACGTGCATGAGTGATCAAGCAGCTCTTGCTATCTTTCTTTAGTGGAAACAAAGCCTTCCTTTCTCAATGGGACGGCATCAATGATATTCCTTTGCTATGTGGAACACACCTAGGTAGAGAGATTATCAGACTGCAGGGAGGCGATGCATGCCTGCTGGGACTTCACTATGGAAGTAGCCAACTTCAAACCATTGTTGGCTGAATTCTTCCTGATAAAGAGAGGCTTAGACTCAATTGACGAATTGCAGCTAGCAGCAAGGAGCAGCGTAGTGGCATGACGTCCTCCTTGTTGCCTATGAGATCAATGAAGCCAATTTCTGTTGGGATCAAGTGATGGCGCGACAGTGGCTGCAGGTCAGACTGGACCGCGTCACGCGTTAAGTGTTTGCATTAAGTGCTTGCATTAAGTGCTTGCATTAAGTGCTTGCAGCTTAGATGCCGGGGCAAACTCCTTTTATTCCACGCGAGCCACTCACAACACCACAATCTCGGGAGAAAAGTTATTCAGACCCGTGTGGGTGGGCGAGGGATGGGCGATGGATGTGCGAGGGGAGGCCCGAGGGGTACTGAACGCGAGCGTGGGCTACCCCGTTTGAAATGAGTGGAGCACAGCAGCCCGGAATGAACCCATGCAGGTACATGGCAGCACCAGAGCAGGGATCTATATAGCGAATCACGAAATTAAGGAGGCTGGCAGGATGGCATACAACAACCAAAAAGCAAATACTCGGTACGAATAGTTGGCGTCAAAATGGGAATGCGACCCAGATATGCATGGCAACATTATCCGTGACTCAACACTGAGCTGAAAATGCCGATGGGGTTGTTGATAGGCTGTTGCTGGTGGCAACGTCGGATCGAACCCCTCTTTTAATTCCCAAATGTAACAGAGATGGTGAGTTTTCGTGGAAATCACTGAGTAGATATGAGGAAGGTAGATATCAAAGTGGCGGTCTGGGGTTGTTCACTAAACTTTCATTTGTCCCTATGAAATTTGCGCGTGGTGACGAAAAGTATGTGAAGCGAGGGGTGACGCAAGGTGAAGTAATTTAAGTAGAAGCCCAAAAGCGTGAAGGAGAAATAGGCGTATGAATCTCGATCTCATCCTTGCAAGAAGCAGATTTAGCGCAGATTTCACAAGGCGCCTGTATGTTTCTCTAAACTTGGAACTGGCTGAGATTGTACTTGAGTTAAGCGAGATCTATATTCACTTTTGGGGCTGTCTCGCACCTTCCTTATCAAAAGATGAAGAGATCACTGTAGCTGGCTTCTCAGATCTTCGTCAAGTTGCTGCCTATCTTCTTTCTCTCTAAACTCAGTACACACTCTTCTGACCTGAACCTCAGCCTCAACAACGTTTCCACGGCAACACCTTTCACCACACCAACACATTTGACCACACCGATCTCAAAAACTGAACAACTACCCAAAATGGGTCCCCGAGGTTCCGTATGGAATCACGAGTCTGATAAAGACCTCTTACTCACCATCATTGCGGGTCGCAAGCTTGAGGGCATCATTTGGAAGGATATCGCCGACGAGATGACCAAAGCCGGTTATACCTTTACCCAGGAAGCCTGTCGGTATGTCAGAGCCAGCTATAAAATCAGTTTCGCCACTAACGTTTGACAAGACAGCATTTCCAAAAGATACGTCGAGGATCTAAGGCACCCCGCAAGGAGAAAGGAACTGCTGCCGCAACCCCAACCAAGCGGAAAGCAAACTCCACTCATAGTACTCCAGCCAAGTCAAACTCCCACTCCTTTCACAATGATGAAGGTGGGGATGACGACGAGATGTTCTGTGACGAGTCCCCATCTAAGAAACCCAAAGTCAAGAAAGAGAGCTCGAATGCTGCTCGAGGACCTGCTTTCAAAATTAAGGAAAATGTAGACGAGATGGAAAACAGTGGTTTCTCCTTCTCTCAAGGAGTTATCGATCTCTATGATGAGTATGTTACCTAATCTCTCTACCCTGCTCAGCCCCTTTCCCAAATCTGTTGTACGCTAGCTAACGATCTCCCTTGTAGCACTTATAACGATGGTTACGATTGAATCTCCGTCGCTCGCAGCCTATCGTTCCTCTGTCTTCTAGTCCTCCACGATTTCGGGACTGTGATGGAACGGCACCAGGAGGTTTTCTCATAAAACTCTTACTCGGCTGTCCCTGATTCTTCGTACTTGAATAGCACTGGCAAACCGAAAGACACAAAAATAGGACGGAAAAGTAACGCTGGTTTTATCATTTTCATTGCCAAAATTGATCTCTAAAGGTTGCACATTTATGGCTTTCGGCATGGAAATAAGTTAGTAAAGAACCATTCACAATTTTCTACCCGAATCCTTTTGATGTGACGAATACGTCTTGTAAAAGTTCTCGCCAGAGACCACTAGATAGACTAAAGGAGGTAGGACCCGTGAACCCAAAGGTTAATTTAGAGTTAGATAACACATTTGCATATTCTGCCCTTGGCTAAAGACACTGCAGCATGTCAACTTCACACGAATACAACCGCGCGACCTCTGAATAATACTTATTCAGCTAGCTTAGGCGGCAAATGCTGGTATACAAAAAATCTAGTAGCACTGAACCATGATCATGGTTTGTCGAGAACAGTGATATCAACTTGCAAAATTTAAATTGAATCCATGATCCAACAACACGCTTCTTCTGCAAGTTCTCAACACGATTTGCCTCAAATAATTTCCATTATGAAAGCAGCCCCCTCCCCGGATCCCTTCTTCCTCAAAATCCACTTTCAAGTCGCGAAAGGTCCATGGCCAGATCAAACAGAAAAAGAAACAATCGTAATCCCGACTACTATCCCCTTCTGATAAGCCCGTCGGATAGAAGGGAGGAAAAGAAGTTCCTAACAGTAATCAAGACCAAGCTCATCATTCTCGACATTACCCAAGTTCATTCCAGTCTGGAAGTCCTCGGTCATTGTCTTTGCTTTTCCCAGTCTGCCGAATCTGCCACGCTTAGGGGGAGAAGGCGTCTCATCCTGATCACGCTCAGATTCAGTATCGTCATTGTTATAACTCTCGACCTTCACCGCTGCTTTGCGCTTGCGAGGAGAGGCTTTCTTCTTCTCTACCGAAGCATGTCCATCACCACCTCCATTGGTTTCCTCAATCTTCTTTTTCAATTGACCGAAGCGGGTTTGGGCAACTTTTGGGTTCTTGAATCCTGATTGTTCTGCCACAGCAGCCCAGTCTACCTACGCTGATTATCAGTACGAATTTTCAGAAGGAAGGCGTGGGATCAGATTATCATACATCTGGCTTATTTTTCATGTTCGACAGGATGATGTAAAAGAATTTGGCATCTTTTTGACCGAAATGTGCCATTTTGACGGAGAGTTTTCTACGGGCAGGCTTAATCAGTTTTGGGAAAGAACACTCGGATGGAAAGTTTTACAGGGTATCAACTCGAATGGCTCAAAGATCTCAGAGGTATTATTGGTGTAGATGGGCGTATGATCCTCGATTGATGTGGAGCTGGAGCGCAACCAGGAAGGCAAGTTTTGCTGGGAAGTATTTGGCAGGTTCGATGTCGGGCTGTGGATTTATGAGCGAGACTGATGGTTTTCTCATTACTCTCGAGGCTCCAGCCAAGTCGACGGGATTCTCGAACTACCGCCCCGTTTGCTCTTTGGGACATTCTGCTCCGCGTAAACAGACCGAATGCCCTTGCATGACCCCTCACTGAGTGATGCGAAAACCGGGAAGATGCGTCCTCATGGGTGGATGCGGTTGCTTCTTTCTTTTGGCACTTCGTTGTAACCTTGCCTGAGAACTGGGGGTCCCCCAATGCCAAAGCTATAGAAGAATATCGTTTGTAATCTTAGTGGCATTATCGATGACTTTACTTCCTACCGGAGAAAGTAGGTGGCGCGGCCCTGCCCTCGGGTTTCCGATGCTCACGTGAAACATTACTATTATTAAAAGAATTTTGAAACCTGTTAAGCTAATATTTCATCGGCGATACATATATAACACTTAGATAAACATTATTTCCTCAGTTGTAATTGTATTGAGAATAATTTCCAATATGGCCAACCTGATAAATGTGACACCATCCACACGTGATACATCCACGTACCCAACATCCTGAACCATTTTGTTTCACAGCTCCTCTGGGAGGGGGTCTCCAGCATTATAATATAAGCTACACAGAAAGTGGAATGTCGTTGAATGCCTTATCCCATATTGTCAAGACCTTCAATGGTTTAGGGGAAAGTCTTAGCATATTCCAGTTATCGCTGAACTTTAGTAAGGTAAATTTAAAGCTTCCAGTAGTCTCTATTAACGCAAAGTAATTCAGCTCCTAATACTCTCAAATTCTCTGCCTCTGAGACACTTAAAGTTTCTACAATCTGTCGACCTTCTAGCCCTAATTTATTTAAGCTAAAGAATGTAACAAGATAACTGCAAGATAGATTATAGTCGATATCGTTATATTGAACGTAAGGCTACCATAGGTACCGCAGCCAGTAAAACTGTGGGATTTGTACTCGATAAAGCGATGGGCATGATACGAGTAAGTGAAATAACCCTCGAGTTCGTTACACTTGTTCGAAGCTTTGCGGAAGTAAGCTGACATCGAAGTTACAGTATCGAAAGTTTGAAGAAGTCTGAACCAGTGAGCGAGAGAAAGCAACCTTTAGAAAATACGCGCGCTCTTACAGTCTTTGAGGAGAAGCCACTCTTATCCTGAGAAAATATAAGGATTTCTTTGGTCACTTCTTCGAGTTGTTGAAGAAGAAGAGGATTTATTTCATAAAGCCTTTCGATTACAATCGGCAAACCCATATCCATGACTCGTGCCATTTGCATTTATTAGCTCATGATTTCGGTTATAAAGTTTTGGCATTCCTATGTGTTACGGGATACAAAGAAAGACGTCAAGCCAATAGAGAGGACTGGGAGTCACTACCAGCAGAAATTGAGCTCTTGTAAGATTTTACAGAAATTCAATCAAGCGTACTCCGGACCTGAAGCATGTTATCCTCGAACATATGTCAATGTAAGTCTTTTCGTGGAATATGATGGAAGATTCAAATCGCTTGGCAAATTCCGTGGCACAAAACAGCTTCTATAACATAACCCAACTGATTAAAAGTATGATGTGTACTGTCATGGTGATGTTATCGAGTGTAATATTTCTTGCATTGGAATGGTTAGCTATCAACACCATATAGAATCAGTTCATTTAAAGCCGGGGCATCCAAACACGACAGGTCGTTGTAATCATTACGCACCCAAGCAGATGACATACTCCCCGATAACTCCAGCGGGCTGCATTGAATTATTCATACATGTTGCTCTATCCAGGAAGCCGAAGATGAATTTTCAACTGGGTCAACTCTCTTAGATGTGCAAAAAGAAACAGAGGACGATACCACTTGCATAATAGGCACATCAATGAAAGCCCGACTAGAACGAACGAGGCAAACACCCCGTGAAGGTATTGGCTGCACTAGTGGAAAAACGTATTGAAGAAACTTGGCATTATGTATGATGATAATGCAAAGCTATGTAAAGCCGTCGTTTCATACACAATCCGTGAGAGCGCAGCCCGCTAAATCGAAATGTCGGCTGAAGAGATTTACATATGCACCAACTTGCTGCAAGCGCCCAGCGGAAGGACTTCAAGTACGAGCTCAATTATGATGGCAGCAGAAGGTATCGGGGTGTCCCACTGGAACTCTTGAGGACCAGGTGGAGGTTGCGCTCGGTGAACCGAGTTTCCCTTGATCATTCTTCGCTGTCATGTGTTGCTCAATCAGCGAGGAGCAAACAACTGCTGCTTCCCGTTTCTTACCCAAGCGTGCTAGATGCGCTGTCGATTGTTCGTGGGGGTTTTCGAGGGCGTGGAGGGGTAGGCAAACAAGGCCCACCTGGGCCAGTCGAGGACACTGTCGACAGTGGGCTCTATTGTGGGGTATTTCGACACCAGAAACGCTTTTCAGATCATTGTATATGGTCAGATTTCACTAATTGAAAGGGCAGAAGTGCTAAAAACAATGAATGTCTGTTTGCTCATTTTCCCTAGGTTCTATGACTGCAGGTGGACCCTCACAGTCACGTGAGTTTCTCGCTTCCGCTCCTGATGTCCCCTATCTTGGGCTTCCATGTTTTTGGTCCCTTGCTGTCTAGGGAACCAGTAAGAGTCAGTGCGTCTTCCCTCCGCGCTATCGCTTGAGGTCAGTGGAAGCAAGTGAACCGGGCTGCGACTTATTCTACTATATAGCGCCACTCTTACCTGTCAGATATGTATACAAATAAGATAGATTCGTAGGCGCTATTTGGTACTATCATATACTAAAGTCATACGTTATTTGGATGCGATCTGCGTGTGATACAGACGAGTTTTATAAAGTTCCTATATTCCTAGATTCTGATAGGGTGGCCTGTGCGCTCTACAAAATGCCTTAAGAATATGTACTTTACACATTCTTTTTATTATCTATAGTACTTTAAAGACAATTCAGCGCGCTACAACCCTAAATAGCTCGTAGACACATGTGTTATAAAGCTAATTAAGTGCTTCATTTTGAGCCTATATAGAAGCTTTTAGCTCAAAAACTGACTATAATATCCTATTATATATGCTGCCCAGTTCACTTGCTTCCACTGACCTCAACCTCAAGTGATAGCGCAGAGGGAAGACGCACTGACTATTAGACCAGTTCACTTTTCATAATATCACAGTCAAGTATTAACATCTTTGTATTAACATCTTTGATGTTCACCTTCACATGTAAAAATGACTAAAGACAAGCCATAGTATATCAATAATCCATGATTTTCTAGCTCTTTATTCTTTTCATTCAATGCGCAATTCGATATTGTCGTTCTGAAGGAAATAGCAAGGTGCGCCTGTTTTGTTGGAACCTCTTGGGAATAGAAAGATTTAGCACAGTTCTTGTACATTTATCGCAGTGCAATAGTGTTGAGATGAGAGACTCTTTATCTTATATGATCGTCCCTCTGGTGGAACGCAAAACAACGAAGTGTTTCTGAGAAGGCAAAAGATCTAAGATGCCTAGCTCAGCAAGATCAGCCCCTTAGGAGCAGCCCAAAAACCAAGAGGTTTATCAGCAACCAACTTGCTTAAAGGTCCAAATTAAAGAAGAAGCACACATGAGGTGCTCAAGTGACCTGGCTGGAGCCTGAACTTTGGGATGCACCGACAAATCACAATGCAGCTTTCAATCATTCCGGTAATAGTTTCCGTTATTCAACACTTGGTGGCTGGGAATATGAAGTGATTCCGGCATATTCCGGCACACCGGCACAGTTTTGCAACCATTTGTGCAGGTTTCTTGGGCGACAAACTTCCTGGTGCGACTTCCTTGATCTACCTTTTCTTTTCCGCAACACAACAACAAATTTCTCTCAATCAAACCCCGTCCACAACATTGAGAACTCTCAGCGCGATTTCCAAATCGTGATTTTATCAACAATCCCTCTTCATTAGCCATCTTCGGATCGCTCATTCTAGAATACCGCCTACCTCATCTCAACTGTAAGCGCCCCTCATCCAAAATCCAAGCCTCATCCGTACGAAGAAACACTAACTCGCAAGTAGACTCTTGTTCGACAACAGGTTCGTTGATGGATTACCATCCATCTTCTGATTTCTGCCTTCTGCCTAAGCTTTCCTTGTGTACGCTAATTCGGTGACTAGAACACAATGTCTGAGGGCAGTACACTTAAGCCCAGCAACGCCGCCAAGGAGGCACAATTCTTCTTCTCCATCATCAGCAATATGAAGGACTCTAAGCTACCAGCGAACGTAAGTGATGCAACTTTTCCTGTCAACTGTCGTTCCTTTCCAACATTTGACTGTTTGAAGCGTTCCTCTGGATCTCGCTTTTGATTTTTAATATTGATCGCTTTTACTCCACTTGCAATTACTCTGCTTTGATCATTTGACTGTCTATGCCATGAAGCTGACTTAAAACCCTTAGGTCGACTGGGAGAAGGTTGCTCTCGAGTGTGAGTACAAGAGTGGATCCACCGCGAAGGTTCGATGGGGCCAAATTAGGCGTGCCCGCGAGAAGAAGAACGCTGAGGGCAGTGACCAAAACGACTCCACGAAGGCTGCTACGAAGACCCAAGCCGCTGCTAAGCCGTCAAAGGCAAAGACACCAAAGGCCGATACCAAGGGTAAGGTCACCAAGACAGCGAAGACTCCAGCTGGCAAAGGCAAGGCAAGTGGTAAAGCTGCCAAGGCCGAGAAGGTCGAGCCAAAGGATGAAGACCTAGAGGATGATTTTGCAGACGCCCCAGAGGAGGCTGGTGAGGATATCGCGAGCGAAGATGACCAGACCAAGGATGAGAAGAAGTAAGATCGCTCATGGAATTTCGAAGTTTGCTTGTAAGTATGCTTCCTAACCTACTCCGCATTCCTCTCGCTTCCTTAAGCGGTCACTAATTGAATTATAAGGCGTTGTCCTTCCTGATTTTCCTAAGTCCTCAGAACACAAAGGCGCTTCGTTCTAAATTCGCATTACGGTCCTATACGGCGTAGGCTTGGGATTGAACTTTTGATATTCATGTCTAGGGTTGGGCTCCTCGTACTTATGTCGCGACTTGGCTGGTGCATATTCGTTTGCAAATGGGCTTTGGCAGGAGTTTCAAGGGCGATTGAAATCATTGTAGCCAAATCATAATCACAGGGTTTTACAATTTTGAAATCTGAAACTGATAATTCGAGTGAACTTTGATTGACAATGAAGCATTGGTGTCCTGATAACTCGGTGAAGCTATGAAATCTAATGCATCCGATAATTGACGAGGGTCGACACTTCAAAATATCTCGAGATTTATGAATTCAAGAAGCTAGCGGTAACATCGTCAAGCGCCAAGACGTATATAGATCGAAAATATGACCAAACTACGGCGTAGTATAGGAAGACTTCCGTGTTGTGGTGGGACCCAGCAGGGTTATTTTGCCTACGAGCGCATCAAAACATCTCACGAAGCCGTGATATTGTCTACCTTTGAGCCAAAACTAAAATTCATTACAAAGACGCTCATTAAACGCCATACTAGAAATAGCTGAGTCTTCATGTATGGGGTTCGTGAATCCACTGTATGACAGCTGAATATTTTCATGAGGGGCTGGAGAGTCAAATTTGCAAGTGAACGTCAACATCACAACAATCACCAAATGCACAAGATGTCCAGCATCGAATCCCGTAGTATTCCGCGAGAACTTGCTCAAGATGGAAGCATGCAATAAAAGAGATCGCTCAGGAGAAGAGAGATCAAGGATCTCGTCTATTCCCCACGCCATGAAAACTCTAAATCCCTCAATGATCACTCTTCAGACAGCTTCAAGTAACAAGAAGTGACTCCTCGAGGACGCTAACCAGTAAATAGCTTATCAGGTGGTCATAATTGCAGGGATAGAAGTCCACTGAAAAGTCCAGCGGACTCATAGATACCAGCCCCCCTTCCAAAACAACGAGCTCCTATAGGCCAGTGATTACATTGATGAAGTGCTTGTACAGTAAACCGTGTGAATGAAAGTGCAAAATGAAGTGGAGGGACATCATTGGGGCACGTGTTTGTTGTGTCTGATAGCTTGGTGGCTGGCAGGAACCAGATGATGCACCCCTACAAATACTCGACCGCTGCTTCGCACACGAACTCTTTTTCTTTCCTCATTCCCACAACACCAAGAGATCATCTTCATTGGAACATCATCCCATCCACCTCATCAAAACCTTCAAACATACTATTCGATTCCCTCGCTTGGTATGTACACTATCATCAGTGAAGTGTATTCATGTGCACTCGCGACAACCAGCTGACACCATCACTAAGGAAAAATGTCCGATCCAAAGGATACCAAGAGCGAGCCAACCAACATGAGCCAGAAGGACGTGGAGTTCCTTATTGCGTGCCTTCAAAATGCCAATGGCGGTAATGTTACTGTAAGTTCAATTAATTTCTCTCCAATCTAGTCTTTCTACCTCGTCACCGCTCAGACCACTCGATTCGTTCACGAAGCATGGAAGTAGGGGCCTTTGCCTTCGTAGATGACACCAAAGAGGGGCAGTTGAAACTCACTCAAGCACATTGGTTGGCATGCTAACACTTCTCTCTCCCAGATTGATTCCTCTGGGGTTGCCACCCAGTTGGGATACGATAACCCGCGCTCGGTACAGAACCGCATTTCTGCATTGAAGAAGAAATACAACTTACCATTTGGATCCTCCAAAGGCGGCAATACTCCTTCTGGCTCGGCTGCGTCCCCCGCCAAGGTCACCAAGGCCAAGGCACCAAGAAAGAAGGAACCTGCAGCTAAGAAGGAACCTACAACCAAGAAGGAACCTGCAAGCAAAAAGAAGCCTGCGGTTAAGAAAGAGCCTGCTACCAAGAAGCCTGCGGCTAAGGGTAAAGGAAAGAAGAAGGCTGTGGATGAGGAGGAGACTGACGCTGAAGCTGAGGCTATGGCTGATGTGGACATGGATGGTAAGTATCAATGCCCACCTCCTATGGCACCAGCATATGTATGGTATAAACTGACACTAGATCCTTCGCAGACAACGATGAAGATGATGCTTAGATATCTTGAGTCATCACCATCAAATATACTTTATCGTCGTCTCAACTTCTCCTTTTTAGGATGTTTTTTGACCTGCTCTTATCAGAGGGTGATGTTGATGGTTGGGCGATGATACAGTAGTTATTAAGGTCTTTGACATCATGGTTGTGATTACCCATTGATGATATTTTCTTAAGGAGATTCGTACACGGATATCGAAGGTCAACTTAGATGAAAGTGGAATAAATCTTAAACTTCAGCCATCACTGATAGATCTAAAGTGTTCTCTTCCACGTGTGATATATAATAAGCAAACTGACTTCTGGCGCATCGCTTCCGCTTCCTCCACCATTCACCAGTGGCTACCAATCATCTTTATGGATATATAGAACAATGGACGTATGTTCCATTCCGATAGTACTTTTTACTTTGAAGCAGGTTGAGGTGTTTGCCCTGACTATGCCCATCTATTTAACTGCAATGTACCATGACTCTCTAAGACTTTTCTGAAAGCTGACATCATTCCACCAACAGACCCTCATGACAACTTTAGAGAATTCTTTGCCCACTTTCTCATAAACTTAGCGCCATCCACTACCAATCCACATCTTTCCAGATCAAAATTTGGGTAAGCAACATCTCAGTCTATATTACCTGACTTCAAACCACGCATTAGTCTAAAGTGAATATCACTTGATAGATTCTTCACCTTCAACCCCTCTCCAGAAGTTAAGGTACTATCTCCCACTATCTCGCAACCTTCCCCACTGGGTAGGAGCAGCCGAAAGCGACCTAATCAAGTGACCACATGATCTGATCAATCCCTAGGTCTCCACCTGGTGACTCCGAAACTCTCAAAGTTGACACACATCAACAGCTTTGCGCACATCACCATCTTCAAGCCTGCAACAACGTAGCTTTGCCAGGTTGACCATCATGGCTCCCGCTTCCAACGAGGAACAATTCAAATTCTTGATTAGCTGTATTAGATATAGCAACAATGGCAAGGTAAGAAGAGGTTACGAGATTGATTCACTTTCCACTCCTTCCCTCGCTAACACATGGCAGGTTGACTTTGGCCAAGTCGCAAAGGAGTGTGGCATCTGCACCAAGGGAGCAGCGTAAGTGAAGACTAATGCCTTTTCCCCATTCTCCCCTGCGCTTTCGTGAGCTTTCTACGATGCTTTATCTCTAATGCTCTTCACTTTCATGAATTTGCTAACGCCAACTGGGACAGTGCAAAGCGCTACGAGCGTCTCATGAGAGCACACGGCATTAGTTCCAACTCTGCAAACTCGAAACCTGCCACACCAACCAAGTCGAAGCCAGATCGCAAGGATTCCGCTAGCAAGAGACGCAAGCTCGCGGACCTTGAACAAGACGGGAACGATGGCGGGGACGACGATGAGAATTTCGGAAACGTGACTTCCATCGTCAAATCTGAGAGCAAGAGAAACCGCATCACAACCCAATCTATCAAGTCTGAGGACAAGGATGCCCCCAAGTCTGCCATCATGACCTCGTCCCCAATCCCTCTTGTTGAGGCGACCGGTCTCATGAAGTTCTACCCTGCTGAGACTGAATCTCAAAGCTTCAGTGAGGCCTCCTTCTCAAGCGCTCGTGATCTTAACGACCTCACATCAGGTGTTTACAACTTCTTTGGTGGCGATGGTCCCATCGAGGATGAGCATCCAATCTTTGGCAGCGGCTTCAAGCAACATGACCCATTCACCGATTCGGTCCCTTTGGGCCTTTATCCTCCTGGTATCCAAACTGCTCTTCCATTGGAAGCTCCTGTTGTCCCCAGTAATGACCGCGCCATGAATGATCCCGTTCGGCGACCACAAGCAGCCTCGCAAGCCCTCCGAAACTCACAACTCTCGCCATTTGCCTCGACTGGACTGTCGGATAACCCCCACGTTCTTGAGTAAGCCGGACATACCTTGAATGATGCTGGCAGGACATGTTGAGTAGACCAAAACTGCGCTGGAACGAATGTAAACGCAGGTGGCAACGAATGGGAGGAAATATCGAGATGTGCTGATACATGGGATTTTGAAGTCTCAGTTGTCGGATCGGCCAGTCAGGCAGACAGGGAAATTTCGTTTAAGGTCTGGGATCATTCATCAAACGCAATTTAGTTTTGCTTGTTTCTTCGTCAGATTGTGCTTATTTTTCGCCACCGCTTTTTTTCTCTCTTGACAGGGTCCTCTCGTCGAGTCTTTGATTTTCCTTGGTTTCGGTACACATTCTCGAGTGGCAATCTGCACTAGGTCCTTCACAAAAGCACCTTTACTTGTTGTAGACATGATCTGAACATCGTCTTTGATACACACAAATAAATTCATGTAAAAGCCCCTCTTCAATTGTGATATGTTGGAGATAGAGTATTCCGCAGAGAGAAACTCACTTGTAGAAGGGTGTTTTGTGACAGGAACAAACGAAACTCACTCAGTAGTCCCAATTTCATAGTTCTACTAGCTATTTTACTTGATCCAACAGATCCCAACCTACTCACTGGCCAGACAGGTTGGGTAAGCTGATATCACACTATGCTCTTTCTGAGTCTGTAAACATCAAGCATTGAGCCAATTCTAAATATATATTCTTGCTCTTTATTCACCAACTTGGGCGCCCACATGTTCTCAGCATATCGTGGTTTCTCTAGTTGAGTTTTGCTGTTCATTCCTTGCAACTCTAGATTTTGACATTTTCCCCAAGGTTGGAGGTGAGGTGAGGAAAAGGGGTATCAGGTGACCGCTAAGCGAAACATGCTTTTAGTGAGGATGACAATGGAGATGTGCAAGCAAAAGTTCCACATACAACGTAATATGTATAAGACAAGCAGACGTGATATTAAATCCATCGCTGCTGTCCCTTCTGGCAGTTAGTCCAGAAATGTGAGCTGCGACTGACGAAGAAAGCGCAATTTAAGTAGAGACACGAAACATTAAAACCACATCTACACACAACTATCAACATCAGGACTCAACTGCTAAAGTCGAAAGAAAGAGTAAAAGTAAAAGTAAACTAAACTCGCTGTCTAGTACCTCAACCATACAGCAAAAGATTACACATGAATATAAAGCTCAACCAAAAAAACAGCAAAACCTTATGGACCCCCAACGGGGTCTCAGGAAACACAGACACCACTCTAAGAGTAGCCGGTTGATACAATGTCGAGGGACAGCAGTTGTCCCTCTGAAAGCCAGCAGTTGGCTTTCTAAAGTCCCCAAAACCACCACAATCATTCCGGAGCTCCCAGAGCTGACCCCTACCACGCCAGTGTAGGCCTAGGTACAAGTCTGTGAGCACTCCCAGAGTTGACTCCAGCGTGTGGTCGATGCCACCATCGCACCAGCTGGGCAAGAGACTTGTTGATTGATGTTGCTGCTTTTCTTATTTGAAATTGAACATGGATTGTGGGGGTTTCGGGGCCTGTGATTGGTTGGGTTGGTTTGTATTTTTGCCAATATGGGCCCAGCCCAATGAGAGATGGGCATGTGGGACGAAATGGAAAATGGAAGTCGCGATGAGGCAGCTGCGACCACTGGTATATTCATTCGCCCTTTCCTCAAACCTGAGAACCTGAGAACCTTTGAGTGCCGCTATAACCTGAATCTTGTTCTTTGCCATGGGGCCATGGGGCCACTGAAAACCACACAGTCTGGAGCAGCAAACCAGTATGCCGTGATGGCGGTTTGATCTGACTGTCTACTTAGCAGTATTTCTGCACCATGGGCCCAGTATAAATCTGTATACTTCGCTCATATATATGGAAAACGATGATATTGTTTCTGCAATGTTCAGATGTGGTATCTGAGATAAGATCTTACTGTACTGCCATGTGGCATTGCATGGGTTACAGAACACTAGAGTTTGTGACTCGATATTCAGTTCTGATGGCTCAAGTTGGGAAGAAGGGCATACATCTCATCAAATGCTTGAAGAAAGAATAAGATTGCTTTCTTACCACGGATGCATCAGATACGACAAAGTCTAAAAGCTGCTCTGGAGAGCCACATTAGCGCAGTCAGCGTTTCTCTTTATTGAAAAGCTGAAGTTTTGGTTGCGCATCTTTTTCATGCAAATGGAGAGTGTGAAAGCAAAGTAAAAGGTGGCAAATCCTGCAGCTCTTTTTTGAAAGAAGTATGCTAACACCCCTGATACCTGTTTCCTTGGCCTTTGTATGACTCATGGAAGCCTCAATTCTGGATCTGCAAAGGAGAATCCATTACTCAACCTCCTATATCTTTGGATGTAATCAGAGTCATGATTCATTGGCTTTGACAGGAAGGTAACGGTGAATAATTCAACCAACAGGACAGATTCATGTTCCTATAAGCAATAATTGTTATTCAGAGATTCAATACAAGCTTTGAGATACCTTTCAAACTTTTGGAAGCGTCAGATCTTTTTGGGGTACGATATGCGTTATTTTGTTTTGGATGGATCCTTCTTGTTTTCAACGACGGCTTTAAGCGTGCTCTCCAACCTGAAAGAGCATGGATTTTATGCCCTGCCGAATATATTGTTTGAGTCTTGAAAGGGCCACTGGCAAAGCGAGATATTCCAGTACGTCGAAGTAAAACAAAGCCGATGGAGCTTGTATACAAATCTCTGTCGAAGGGAGCAGCGTAAGTGAAGACTAATGACCCATTTGAGTTTGTTGAGAGATTACATAGGATCGGAACATTACGAGAACTGAATGGTTGAACCGAAGGCTATGCCTCGGATTCCGAAGCTATCTTTTCCATTAGGCCTTCATAAGAACCAAGACATTCGAGCCTCAGATTTGAATGTTTGATCAAAAGCTTCGAGACGATGACTCGGCTGGACTTGAGCGCCTCGTGTATTCACGATCAAAATTTGGGTGTTTGTATAGACAGTCATATGAAATCCTTCAACACAGCCTTCATGGCGTTGTACTGTAAAAGAGATATCACACAAATGGAGGTTCGTCCCTTCGTATCAAAGCTCTTGAATCGGTGGAACTTCTACCCAAAACACCGAATTATATTTTCCCGAGAAACGTCGGACGGACCTCTCGTCATTGCAAGGGTGTTCTATTTGTGACTCAGGCTTACGCCTTGAAGACGTCACAATAATGTCCTTCGCAAGCCCCCCAGTCCCTTGAGAGGGATAAGATATTTCCGACATGTATCATTCTGTACTCAGTCGCCAATGGTGCAGTTGGTCGGGAATGAAGCTTTTTGGGGCTGCTTGTTCAGGTGAATGAGGCTATTCCCAAACCAGACTTCAATTCCAAGGTTCCATGGCAGCCCCCAACGGAACATACGGAGTATGCGCCTCAAGAACCCCCCCCAAATGTATTGAGTTCTGCAATCGAACGCCCCGGATATGCTGCTACCGAACCTTTCTTATCTTGCCATCAAGATAGAGAGCTATCTCGGCTACACGGGTTTCACTTCAAATCTCTTCGTAACAGCCGACAACCATAAAACAACCTTCTCAAAACAATCTCGTCTGGAGAACAAATTTCCGGCAGTATTCTATTAAGCTCTAATGCTTAAAATACTTTCTTCTTTGTATCGAGAAAAGTTCTATGACAGATAGCAGGCAACAGTAGCGAGTTTTAAATGGATTCAGGGTGGATTCTATGGCGGGCCATCAAGGTGAAAAGATAACTCCGCGTCAACCTGCCTTTTCAAGGCCATTCATTCTTTCCAATACCAACAATCACTCCAGAGCAAGCCCTCCCAGAACAAACCTCCCAATTCACTGACTGTCGCTTCTTTACTAAGAACATCTAATCTCCCACCACAATCATATGATTGTTGAAATACTTTCCCATTCAAGAGACTACAGCAACTCTGAACTCCACTCGTATGCCAAGATGAGTGGAGTAAGCCTACACCAGCTAGCTATAGAGGCACAAACATCATTTCCTGCTTTATTGCAATGGCTTCAAGCAGAGAGACCATACGAGCTCGAGGAACACGAGGTCAAAAGAGGCCCCTTGGAGCGTTCTGGCACTACGTAAGTTGAATACTTGGCATCGTTCTGATTATGTATAGCTCGCTGATAGTAGCAGACCACATGTTTTTGAAAGAGTCTCCTTCCATCCAAAAGCCCATAAGCCACCTCATCCAGTTTATATTGAAGGAAAGACTATCTTGGGGAAGACCAAATATGGAATTCCAGTCACACCAGAACAATTTGTAAGTCTCACAATGATGTTTCATTTACGGGAATAGGGGTTCGTCCCGCATTACTCCATTGCTGTTTTGCCGTATGGATGGATATACGAGCAAAATCTAGAGAATCGGATGATTTAACTCTTATTCTGCGAATCCGTTTCGTAAAATCGAGATCTTTATTGATAGAGCGGGGTTCACAAGACTCATTGAGACAAAACTTTCAGACGCTAATCGAACCCATAGCAAAATAACTCTTTCCTAAAAAATGGCAAAGACGCAGAAGATTTGTCGGGGGAGCAATGGTGGATAGCAGAGCAAACTGCTAGGTTTCAAGGGCTAGAAAAACTGGATTCAAGAGTCGAAACTGGTTCTATTGTTTCTCTGACTCCTTCGGAAAAGTTCGACCTCGAAGCATGGCAACGAGAACGTAAAGCAAAGGGATTCTATGCATCAAGAAATCAAAAGCACGATGCAAGCAGATCTTCCCTTTCCAACTACAGACGATGGTTAGAGGAAAATGAAGCGGTATACAATTTTGCCGAAGATGCTGAGGTCAGGAGTAGAAGCTCGTTTACCAGTTCCACCGAACAATCTGAGTACGGAAGCTGGATTGAATCGCCCCAAACAGTAGCTCAGCAAGAAATAAATGCTGGATATGAGTTGGAATCATATGATACTTCTGAGAGCGTCTTTTCGGTCCGGACCGCGACCGTAGGCTTACCATACGAAGGCGCAAATATTCGGGTAGTTGACCTGCGCCAAGCTCAACCAGCCATAAGAGCGCCTCGCGAGCGAAGATTATCAGGCCATTCCAATCTGATGCGAAGCCTCAGTAAAGCTATGAAGTCAAAATATTCTCGATATACAGAAACCGAAATGCTGACACTACAAGAATATCTCGACAGCCAACCCGCCAAAAGGGGTAAAATTGACACAGAGAAACCAGAAGGCATGTCGGTAAGAGAGTACATGGAGTACAAAGCCAACCAAAAAGAGCCCAGAATGCTCTACAATATTAAGCGAGTCATCATATCCATCCCTTCCATCCCATCTATTTTGAAAGGAATTTTCAATACGAAACCTGAAGCGAGAAAGTACAGGAGGCACATTCAAGTCAGAAGATCCCAAATAGGCCAAAAGTACCAGATCGCACTTGGAAATGACCAGTCAATGCAATCGGAGTCTGTGGAAAGTCTCTTGGGCGCGCAGACTGCCCGGACTGTTCGAGGGAAGAAGCAGATTCTCTACCAGGCCAGACGACCACGCGTCAGATTCCAAAGATCGAAGAAGTTCGCACCATACAATCACCTCCGTAGAGACGATGATACTGCCTTTCCAGAAGTTACTGAGGATAGGCACTTATGGATTGCTCGGGGATTTGATTTCTCAGATCTCCACGAGAATTGTTTAAGTGGCTGTGACCCAGATCACTTGAATGAGATCGCGTCCGATTATGAGAAGGATTGCGTCAGCTCAGGATACCTTGCTGGAGGATTTGAGGCGGAGGACTTGGGCGACTTTGACTACCTGCCACCACTAGAAAAGAGGTCCCAGGCCAGCACAAGCACCACTACCACAGAATAGGCCTTTGGTTTGATGAGCTGTTCGCAAGATGGTGAAAGATACTCCACCACCCCCTACGCATGATTTTTGCTAACAAAGTAAGCAGGGCTCTAGATAAAGAGATATTTCTTTCCCCTGCGGCAACGATCATAAACGAAGTTACGAATTTCTTTGCCTGCTTCCTATTCTTCTTGTCCATAACGCACACGGAGACACATTTATGGAAACAGACAGACACACATATTGTACAGAGTATTTTCTGATGGCACAAATGTTGATTGTAGGAGTATATGGGATATAAATTGGTTGTTTTGTTATATGGCCCAATCGCGGATACTGTTTTGAATGGGGCGTCCTCTGCGATACAGTCAAAGGTTGTCAAGATGCTTCCCTCTGCAAAGAGCTCAAGCTTGCTTTGACTTCTTTATACAAATGCTGGTCCTGTATGCGTTTGAGTTGAATCAAAATAGGTTCTTCAAGAGATGGACCTCCACTATCTCCTCGTTGATTGAAAAGTATGCTGGCTTCCAAAAGCATGGGCAGGGCAAACCCAAATTATCCCATGGTTTCTTTCTCCCCTGAATAGGGGAGTTTTCTCTCTTTTCCAAGCAGATATCTTGGAAAAAAGCTTTGAGAATTCACCAAAACTCGTTGGCCTATATAAAAAGTACCCCTCTTCTCTGCAAATTACCTCAAGGGATTCGATTGGCAATTAGACCTTTGGCGGGACAGCTATTCCACTCGGAGACCTCCGTTTTCGCCCTATTTGTACCTGAAAACCCACTTGCTTTTATTCACTCTTTAAATCAGGCAAGTTTTGACGTAATGGCTAGCCAAAGCTGGACAAGAGTATTCAAGGATACCCAGCCCCCTCTTTTTCTTATATCCTTATCCTTCAACTCTTCTTCAAACTATTCTCCTTTTTACCCTCTTTCAACTATCTGACTCTGCATACCTCCAACAGGGCGCATACAATCTGTTGTCACGGCATGCAAGTCTCTACGCCATAGACTTCCTTCCTTCGCTTCATTTCTATTATCTTAACCATAAAGAAAAGCTTTCACCATCAAATTGAATCTGCAAGCGCCAGATCAAGAACCAAAAGGTGCTCTTCAACGACGTAGCTAGACTCTCTCTTTGAGGTCTTGTGAATCCACAACCTTTGGCATCTTTATCCCAGCCCTCCTCTATTATTCTCTATCTTTCACAACCTCCACTCGCACTGCACTCGCTAGTACTAGCATCCTGGTCTCTCGGATAGGGCAGGAGCTCTTAAGCTAGCAACCGGCAGCGCTAGTGGTTCGGGCCGGTCTGGATTCCGTCTTTCGGCACAGAAAAGCACGAGATCACATCTTTATCGTCTTGACAACCCTCCTCCTCCTTATCCTCCTCCATATCCAAGATCAACTGAGGTTTGCGACATATAGGTCAAGCAACACCTTAGACCACATCAACGCACAACCTCAATTGAGCACATAGAGTCACTCTATCACTGCTAGAACCTATTAGGTACGTTTCCGCTTTTTGAACTCATTAAAGCACCATCGCGCGCTTTCTCAATTGCTTATCTTCCTTGCCTCGAAGTCTCGAGGCGTCGTGGTGGATCCTCGAGGTCGCCGCAACACTTCAAAGCACAAACACTCTTGCACACATTCCTATAATCAATCCTCAATCAATCCCCCATCACAAGCTTTCTCGCTTCCTTTTGCCAGCTTCTATCTTCGTCGCCAGTGGCTTGGTCGAGGCCCTCTGTAGGTAGCGATCTCGAGGTGACTTCGAGATAAGCTGGGCTCTTTGCCTCCAGACACAACGAGGCATCTCCTCGAAAGAAGAAGGGCAACAAAGTCTCTTTGCAGCACCCTTGAATTGCAAAGGCATTCTCCCATCCCTCGTTTAACCGAAATTTCTTCTTCACTTGCCAAGTTGTTTTCTTCAGTCACTACTAGCTCCTAGCACAATTGCTAACGTGTATCCAGATTCATACTTTTACACTAAACAGCCTTGAGATCCCGCCACAATGACCCAACCCAAGAAGGCCACTCCGACAATGACTCGTCCATTGAAGGCTGGTCAAGGAACCCTTGATAGTTGGACTAATGAAGTCAACATTGCGACCCCAGCTTCGAGCGCAAAGGTTGCTTCGGGCAGAGTGACCAAGCAAGCAGGCAAAGCGACCTCAAAGCCGACCAAGACCGCCCATGGTAAGTAACTTAATAAATCTTTAAGCCAAACTCTCCAAGTACATAGATACTGACAGGCCTGTAAGAAACAAACAAGAAGTCCAACGTTAAGTCAATGATGGAGAGTGTGTCAATCCTTACAGCAAAACTTGTTGAAAACGACAAGCCTACTGATACCAATCCCGCTATCAATGTTGAGCTGGCAGGTGGTGCATCGGCCGATGAAGGCTTTGAACTTGAGCATTCCGGTGACGAAAGCGAAGACGTAAGCGACAGCGAGGAATATTACCCCTTAGCAGGAGACATTGACGATGACGACGATGGACCAAATCCGTGGTCAATTCCCGTTGAAAAGCGAAAGAAGTGGAAGAAGTACGATACTCCGGATAAGAATGGCCGTTTCGTTGGTAGAAAATTGGTCCCCTGGCACAGTAAGTGTCGAAATTCATTCTCGAAAGCTCTTTACAATGCTAACTGCTGCTTGCCTTTTTAGGACCCCGAATGATGGAGAAGCTGCTCCTTCATTTACAATATGAGTGCCAACGTGAAGGAATTGCGCTCCCATGGGCTAAGGTCGTTCACCGTATGTCGCCAGGCTCAAGTGGACAAGCCGCATTACAGCACCTTATGAAGTCGCGAAAGGTCTTGTTGCGTGAAGGCCACATGGTTCCCCCACTTCCTGGCAAACCTGGTCCTATTCATGAAAACCGTAACATTCGAGGCTACACGCGGGAGACCCCGAAAGGTCATAATCAGGTCGTCCTCTGGCAAGATTCTCCTGTCGGCGACCGCACTCAAAGCTTGATTGATCCGAGCATCGTCCGCGGCTCCGGCCAGTATCGCAAGCTCGAGCTTGAGGTTAAGCGTCACGCTCAGGCTCGACTTGAACGAGCTATCCAAGATGGTGCAGATAATGTAGCTATTGAGGTACTACGTAAGGCTGCTACCGAGTATAAGCACACGCCGGTCCGCAAGAGTGATGGCAGCAGTAACAAGGCACGACGGGAGAGAACCCAGGCAGGGAAGGCGGTTGACGCTTCTGGAAGTGATGCTGGTGCAGAAATCAAGGTTTCCACACCTGTCAAGAAGTCTTGCCGCAGCAGAGCTAAGGCCTCGCAAGAAATGGAGTCTGGTGAAGATGTTGACCCCGCCGATCTCGACTCTGATGCTGAATATAATCCCAACGCTTTGAAGCGAGCGAAGTTTGTACGCAAGCCTACTCGTGTCCGGAAATCCATCAAGGTCGAAGCTAAGTCCGATAGCGAGGGTTCTACTAAGGAGGAAGAGACCATGGTAGTTATGAAGAAGAGTCTAGAGCCTATGACACCAGTCAAGGAGGCCGCCAACACCCCTCTAACTCCACCAGCCACGGGAAAGCACCTCAAGTTGAAACTCAGCCCAAGCTCACTTCAAAAGTTCCCGGCCAGTGCACCACCAAAGATCGCTTTCAGCTCTCTTGTTGGCTTGATCGACTATAGCGTTAAGGAAGATCGGCACTCTGGTATTCGCGGTGACGACGATCTTGTTTTGAAGGCCACCAAGTTGGACGATAAGGCCACCATGACCATGGGCAATGAGACACCTAAGACTGGCACAGCTTTCCCCAACCTACTTGCTGTCTCCAACTCAGAGTTTCAACGAGGTGAATTACCCGAAGACGTATTTGGAGGCCCCATTCATCAAGACAGATCATTGTTCCAAGCAGTTGGCGAACTTGACGATTTCCTTAAAATGTCACCAACCTACCCAGGTCTTTCTTGGGCTAACGGTGGAATGTTGATGGCAGGTGAGAACGGTATGGGAGGTGGTTTCGAGGCAGATCCTATCACTGAAACCATTTTCTCTCCAAATCACCGTCTGTTGCCTGAGCAGAACAAGTCTATCCAACCCATGCTTAGTCCATCCCCACCAAGCCAGTTTTCCGATCCCGCCGATACCCCAATCGAGAACATTGGTTTCGAAAACTTCTTCAACAACCCATTTGCTGATGACATCTTTGATGATATTCAATTCCACTTCAGCTGAGGCATTTGATGTTTTCGAGAAGTTCTACTAAGCTGGTATGGGACATAGCAGTTACCTCCCTATTTGCGTCCACCCATTAGCTCAATCATTCTGGCCACCGGGCCGTTGTCATCTTCTCAACGCTCTAATCGCTCCCGGATTTGGATTCCATCAATTTTCAATAATCCTCAGCATCAGTGCGTTGGATTGTCCGGTGGCATAAGAAAACACTTTCAGAAAAGGGGCGTTTATTTGTTTTTATTTCCTTAAAGTTGCTGCAACAGAAGGACTTCAAAATGAGGGCTAGTAATAGTGTTCTTTTGTGGAGCCACATATTCTGTCTGTTTGCGGCTCGTTATTTCATGTTATTGCGGAGGGTTTGCCGTTTGGCATCTCGAACTTGTTCCTGGTGCCTGGGAGCTTATCTGTTTGTGGAGGAAACCATAGACTATGCATTTGATAACATTGTCCTCATGGACTCACTGGAATCTTCTCGTTGCTCGCTCTCAATCCTGTAACTAGCATTGCAATGGAAAGAAACCATTAATTTTAAAGGCCTCAGGCTAGTTTGTTTGCTGAATCCCGAGGTCTTGAGGTTGATTGTCAACAAGCCCTCATCATGTTGAGGAGGTAGGTGTTTTTCGGATCGTCTTGTTGATTAGAGAGACTCGGTTATGTTGGGCGAAATTCTAAGAATATCAGGTTAGAACAGCCCAAATCCCCAACACTTATTTGGAACCTACTCCATCCAGAGCTGAATCCGCCGATACATTTCAAGTAAGATTGACCGAGTGCCATTAATTTGTCCAGTAGCGGAGTTCTTAACTTTCCTGTGTTGGTGCATCACCTTCAGACGAGAAAAGAGATCACGAGGTGCTCTTTTTTACAAATGAAAGCGAACCCCAAAGGGAAGAGGTGAAGCCCTTGACGGATTTGAGGAGGACTGAAAGTAAGCATTGAGATATGAGAACGGTAAAGGTTTACTCCAGCCTCGCATACGATTATTCTGGCATTCCAATGTTCCTCTCGTTCTCGCTTGAAAGCCTTAACCCGGAAGAAGATTCGAGACTTTTTTGATACACAAGCGAGCATATTAGAGCAAAAGCTCAAAAGGGGGACTGGGTGCAATACTCACCATTTCCCGCGGATATTCGAGATTCCAAAAGTGTCATCATCTTCAGATGTGTTGTGGTGTTGGCGAATATGAAAAGCAAAATGTTGTACTGTCGACTAGACGGCTTGCGCTAGGTTAACCTCCTTCCATGGGCTAGCCAATTGAAGAAGAGAGCGAATATCATCTAATACACTTCTATTAATCAGCATAAGCAATAACCCAGGTGGTGAGAACTTGCCTTGTAACATTATTTGCCGTATCTGCGCTAAATCGTGCAATATTCCGATGCTGTCGAACGCCTATTAACAGTATTTAAGCCCGGCCAATGCAGAGTTAAACTGAGAACTTGGCTATCAACAGCAGAACATATTTATGTCTGCTCTATACGATTCACTTAGATTTGCAGAGCGAGATAAACAGAACTGAATATTACTATTAATGGAACGTGGTGAACTTCGTCTCCAATCAGAGAGTCATATGACTCATTGAATCCCCAATCCCAAATGGGAAGGAACACTTCCATAAGTCAATCAATAGTATGGGCCGGTCCCCTATGGTGTATTATTGTCCTCTCAAGTTGTGACTTTCCAACATGAGAAAATTGCTTGGTCATCGAGCTTAGGCACCTTTCCAGCTTTTCCCCAAAAGTTCTCATTTAGCGAGAAATCCAGGAAGTTCAGGAGTGGAGTCTTCGGTTCTTCCAGTCTCCTCGAACGATGGCTCGTGAAGGAGAAAGAGCCATATTGCACAATGTATAGTCAAGTCGGTGCCAACTAGCAGGAATCGATTCTCTTCATATACAGGTGTCTAAATGTCATCTTCACCGACGAAATATAGTGTATCTCGTGTAACAAGTTGCATACTTCGGTGAAATCGAGACATGAATCCATCTCGAGAGGAAAGATGTTGCAACGCCTATCTGTGTTTTGAGGGGTACCAAAAAAATGGAGAGCACTTGCAGTAAGCTCCATCTGCCAAGAAGATACCACTGACTGTAATTTTGCAAGCATTGATCAAAAGTATATGGAGAAGTTTATTTTGTGTTCATGTCACACGCCGCGAAGGCGAAGGAAACTTAAAGCAGTGATTTCGAATAAATTCGTCTCTCAACTTCTGAGGTTCTCTTTTGATGATGGAAAAGCAAGAGGTTAAACGAGGTCATGCTAACAGAAGGGCCGCTGAGCAAAAATAACCTGGAAAGATAGACTTGATCGTGGTCCCGGGAGCTGTTGTTGTAGGTAATATTGTGGTGGGTTCTGCTGGGGACTCTGTTGTAACAGTGACGGCTGTACCATTCCCAGGTGCTTGTCTCTTTGCCAACTCAATCAGTTTGATGGCAACTTCAGCATTCTGCTGGTGTACGACCTCCATTGCCTTCTTGTCTTCTTGATATACCCCATGTTGATATTTCTCCTTCAGGTGTTCATGTAGAACGTCGTGAAGGGCTGATGGGTCGATGGAATTGAGAAGCTCTCGGAAGTTCTCCGCATCTGTTGGTTCTCGTACAGCAAGTGGTTCAGCGATGTCTCTGGCGATAGATGTCGAATATACGCCCACTGTGCAGAGGGCTATTAAAAGAAGTGCAAGCAATTCTATTTGATACAATCTTCCTAAGCGACCTCTAAGAGGAGGAAAATGTTTGTGAATACCGAAGTATTGAATGTTTGAAAAATTGTTTATTAATACCGAAGTATTGAATGTTTGCAACAGACAAGTCTGTGCGCACCTACAAGAGGTGATAATAAACCGATCTGGACGAAATTAACACTTGGTTAAATGGGAGAGAGAACATACCGATAAATCTTGAAAATTTTGGAAGTAGATTACGTAACGCGAGATCAAAGAACACGTTAGGTAGGTATCAAGTACTTACTGTGATAACCCAATGTTGCCATTGAGCCACAGAGTGCCCTCTACATTATGCCCGAAGGCGTGTGTGTTTTGCTTAATCTTGAATATTAAGACATCTTTGCTGGATTTGTGTGGCAGAGTGGCCCGCTTTTTAACCGACGAAACCCCTGACAACTTGTCGAGGTAGATTCACTCAGCCCAACTCTCCTTAACGACCCTGTGCGAGACAGGGCCAAAATTATGGAAGGCGGCGGTAATGTCGGCTTAGACTCAATAGATCGTAACAACAAGGCTACTCTACTATTTACAGCACCGTATTACACAATTAAGTCGTATGCAAATGTCCTATTCCCACGCATGGTAAAATTGCAAGACGTCAGCTACTCCAACCCACTTCAAGGGCGGGAGCGTTGCCAACCAGCTAAGATTCATCTTGCATACCAATAGGTCGGCGAGGCACAATATATTCCACTAGTATAGAACGAGGTAACCATTTCAGAGCAGGTTCCGTAAAAACAGTCTATAGATTTTTCAGAAATCCCTGATTAGGCGAAGGCATTTTGACGAGGTGATCAGGGTAGTAAATGAATCGATTTTTCGCGGCTTCCGAATCTCTAGAAGTCAACACCAATTGATCCTGCAAACCAAGATCGTGAATCCGTAGAAGCATCTATTAGCTAACATTTCACCAACAGGATTTGTTCGACTCGCCAGTTCCACAAGCGTAAGTCTAGACCCCGCACCCACGAGGCCCTGTTCGAACACAATCTCGCCTCCATCAACCTTCACCTTTCGACTTCTCAACCAATCCCCTAATCTCTCGCTCCCCTCAAAGACGGTCACATTCGCCTGCGGCCTGGACTTTGTATAATAGTACGCCGCTGCCTGTAACTTCTTAGAGAAGAATAACCTTCTCTCTGTAATCCGTGCACACGAGGCGCAGGACGCTGGATACCGTATGTACCGCAAGACACGCACAACTGGATTCCCAAGTGTGATGACGATCTTCTCTGCACCAAATTACCTGGATGTGTACAACAACAAGGCGGCGTATCAACCTCCTGCATGACAAGTCCACCTTTGGGTGCAGATAATTCAACAGCTTAGGAAGATGTCCAGACAATTTGTACCGATCCTTTCGAAGTATCCAATCAATCAATCAATCTTCAATACCGGAAGAAGAAGTGAAGTGAACAGAAAAAGACCGAGAGAGTTCTTAGCCATCTGAATTTCATGTCCCTGTTTGCTTACGCTTCCTAGAGGCGGTTGAGAGACCCCAGCATTGTTGAAAAGAACACTCTATTGCAATAGAGCCTCTTGCGTCGGAAGAAACGGAAAGCAGGGAGGCTAGTAAAAGACAAAAGGACGGTACCATTTCTATCGAAGTATTGAGCCATCCTCAGATCCACAATTATCCATTGTATCCAGTTCTTCAGAAATGTTGATCATGGTAAGAGGCGGTTGGTGGTAGGAGCAAGATGCTTTTCAGTAGGCACAGTTTTCAGCCCAAGATAAAAGATTTGATTATTTTAATAACAAGATCAATCATAAACATATTATTTGTAAGGTTGATAATAATAGCCTATAATGGGCAAAATTTAGTGAAGGTAGGTAGGTAGTTGAGTGAGAGGAGAGGGGGTGAGGGTGAGGGGTCGTCTTGACGTTGGTTGTTCACTTCGGCATTATGGTCGGCCCGCCAAGGCACAACATTATGCAGCCTAGCGTTCTGGCAGCTTCTACGAAATGTTACTCGTCTTGTACCCCAGAAATATTTTTCCGAGCTTCCTGCTGCCGCAAAACAAAAGCATCCATCCGTCCATCCTCGCAATCTTTTCTTGCGTCTTTCCTGCAAGCAAATCTTCAACACTACATTGGATCTTTCTTGATCTAGCTCCAGCTTCAGCTTGGTGGTTGTAAATTTACCTCCCGTCTCTTTCATTAGATTCTTCACATCATGCAGCGCGCATTATCATCAAGAGCCTCGGCTCTGCGTCCGTCGTCCTCGATATTTCGACCCGCCACATCCAGCTTCAATGTTCAGCAATTAAGATTCGCCCATAAGGTACGTCAAGATGGTGGTAATTGAGAATTTATCAGTTGCATTGGATTGCAAAAAGAAAGAAAAAACGAAGCTGATTATCCATTACACAGGAGCTCAAATTCGGCGTCGATGCCAGAGCATCTCTGTTGGTTGGTGTTGAGACTTTGGCAAAGGCCGTTTCCACAACCCTGGGACCAAAGGGACGTAATGTCTTGATTGAATCACCATACGGACCCCCCAAGATCACCAAGGGTAAGTTATGGATTTTCAATTTCTTCAATAGATCAATCATTTGCTAAATCATTTCGCAGATGGTGTTACAGTTGCAAAGGCCATTACTTTGCAGGACAAGTTCGAGAACCTTGGTGCCCGTCTCATCCAAGACGTTGCCTCAAAAACCAACGAAACTGCCGGAGATGGAACCACCAGTGCCACCGTTCTCGCTCACGCCATCTTCTCCGAGACCGTCAAAAACGTTGCTGCCGGATGCAATCCTATGGATTTGCGAAGAGGAACTCAAGCTGCTGTTGAGGCGGTTGTTCAGTTTTTACAAAAGAACAAGCGAGACATTACTACCAGCGAGGAGATTGCACAGGTGGCAACCATCTCTGCCAATGGCGACACACATATCGGAAAGTTGATTGCAAATGCCATGGAGAAGGTCGGCAAGGAGGGTGTCATTACTGTCAAGGAGGGGAAGACAATGGAGGATGAGCTGGAAGTTACTGAGGGTATGCGATTCGACCGCGGATTCGTTTCACCATACTTCATCACCGACACCAAGACTCAAAAGGTTGAGTTCGAGAAGCCATTGATCCTCCTCTCCGAGAAGAAGATCTCCCAGGTCGCAGATATCATCCCAGCTCTCGAGGCATCTACTCAACTCCGCCGTCCTTTGGTTATCATTGCTGAGGACATTGACGGAGAGGCTCTCGCCGTTTGTATCTTGAACAAGCTCCGTGGCCAACTTCAGGTCGCCGCGGTCAAGGCTCCAGGTTTCGGTGACAACCGCAAATCTATTCTTGGTGATCTCGGTGTTCTTACCAACGCCTACGTGTTCAGTGACGACTTGGACATCAAGCTTGAGAAGGCCACTCCAGATCTGTTTGGAACCACTGGCTCTATCACCATCACCAAGGAGGATACCATTATTCTGAACGGAGATGGAAGCAAGGACGCCATCAGCCAAAGATGTGAGCAAATCCGTGGAGTTATCAGCGATCCTACCACTTCAGACTACGAGAAGGAGAAGCTTCAAGAGCGTCTTGCCAAGTTGTCTGGAGGTGTTGCCGTCATCAAGGTCGGTGGTTCTTCAGAAGTTGAGGTTGGCGAGAAGAAGGATCGTTTCGTTGATGCTCTTAACGCTACTCGCGCCGCTGTTGAGGAGGGTATCCTCCCAGGTGGTGGAACTGCTCTTCTCAAGGCAGCCAGCCAAGCTCTAGGCAACATCAAAACAGCAAACTTCGATCAACAACTTGGTGTCGGTATCATCAAGAGTGCCATTACCAAGCCAGCCCGCAAGATTGTCGAGAACGCCGGCACCGAGGGTTCAGTTGTCGTGGGCAAGCTCATGGACGAGTTTGGAACCGACTTCAACAAGGGATACGACAGCGCCAAGGGCGAGTACGTTGACATGATCGCTGCCGGAATTGTCGATCCATTCAAGGTTGTACGCACTGGATTGGTTGATGCCAGTGGTGTTGCCTCGTTACTGGGAACAACTGAGGTTGCCATCACAGATGCACCAGAGGAGAAGGGTCCTCCAGGCGGTGGTGGAATGGGAGGCATGGGCGGTGAGTTGTTCTAATTTGTATATGGATGAAAATTACTAACGCAATCCAGGTATGGGCGGTATGGGCGGAATGATGTAAAGAAAGAAGATACTCTAAACCATGTAAAATACAAAACGGCGCAACGATGAGATGTATAGGACCACATTACGAATATGGTTATGTGCTCTACAGTGGGTACCTATACTCCGGTTCTGGAATTTGTTGTATAACACCACACCCCACTCTTCATCACTTTTCTTCCCAACGACCTGGAGGAGCGACTTGGGATTTTAATGAGCGATAGAAGGCATGTAATATAATGACCAAAAACAATGTAAAATAATGAAAAATACTTTGGTTCTCCCTGCCGATGTGATGAAAAGACCCGAGTACCGTACCTTGGGACCTCTGGGTAGAGGGGAGCCTGTGGCCCTTGCTATTCCTTCTGGTGCTCGCTTAGCTTCTATTTCAAGAAAGTGGTATTTATCCTGAGACTGGTGAGTGAGTGGCTCGAGAGTGGATACAGGAGCTTACCACTTGCCAACAAAGCGGCAGTTATTCAGACACCAATGACCAATCTATTATTATCTTGGGTACTCCGCACAGTAGCAAGCTAGGCAACGAACGGTTCGTTTCTGGAGATGAAATAGAATCGGTGCCATTATGAAAAGATTCGTGTCCATGAGAGCAGGCAGAAACTTTATTCAGTTCTAACATCTAAGTGGTTCTGGTCTGATTCCAGGCAGTAATCTGGTGACTGTACTCGAGTAATAGAAATCCATCGCTGAGTGAGTTGAGTGCTGCTGCTGCTTTTTGTAAGGTCTCCAGCTTAGTTGGGCTGTGCTGCCTGTGCTGCCTGTGCAGCCTGGCCTGGTGACGGTGACGGTGACGGGAGACGAGACGTCGGGTTCCATGCTTGGTCACGTTATTTTCACCCCACCATCTTGATGCCTACAATCACCACCAAGCCATTCAAGACTCAGGAGCAGAGCAAGGAACCAAATTCCACCAGAAATCTGCCCATTCTCCACTTCGAGTGCTCACTCTCTATTACTTTCGCATACGCCAACAACACCATATCTCCTTCAGCCCGTACGTGCACATCAACCCCTTCGCGCCGTAAATAGAGGGGAACCCTTGGAAATCTTCCAAGTTCCTGTTGATCGCAACTTTGCTGACACCACCTTAAGGCATCTCAACAACCCAGCTAGTCGCATACCCTAATTTGCACAATGGTCAGTAGATGTACAGTATTCTCCATAGCTCCTCGCATATGCTAACGACTTGCAAATAGTCTCAATCAGGGTCAGTTCCCTCCCTCCCCCTCCTTCCAGCTCGGATTCTGCGAATAACCAACCTGATCCCACCGATCACACCCAACAGTCGATAAACTAACTTGGGAAATCAGAGCTTCAATCGCGCCTGACTGCGTCACCACCTTCAACGACCTCAAGCTCAACAAGAAGTACAAGTTCATCATCTTCAAGTTAACAGACGACTACAAAGAGATCGTTGTCGAGGAGGCCTCGAATGATGGTGACTGGGAAGTCTTCCGTGAGAAGCTCCTCAAGGCCGAATCCAAAAACATGAAGACTGTATGTGGTAGTCCCAAGAACCACAATGAACGTGGTGGATTTCGGACGGGCTCGACTGACAAACAAAACAGGGCAAGGTTACCAAGGGTCCACGATACGCCGTTTATGATTTCAACTACGAGTTGGCTGCTGGTGAAGGATCAAGGTATAATTTATGAGATCATGTATGCCAGAATGGGATTAACTAGTCGTATAGAAGCAAGATCACCTTCATCGCCTGGTCGCCTGATGATGCCGGAATCCAGGTATATTTCTATTGTTTGTTTTGGTGTCTCAAAGCTAACGAAACAAACAGCCAAAAATGGTGTACGCTTCCTCCAAGGATGCTCTCAAGCGTGCCCTGAACGGTCTGGCCGTCGAATTCCAAGGAAACGACACTGATGATATTGAATATCAATCTGTTCTTACAAAGGTCAGCAAGGGATTGGCATCTTCTTAAACAAGGAAAAACTTTACAATTCCGAAGACGAACGATGGTTTGGCAACGCCAATAACGATATTATGTTGGGATGATTTGGTGACGTGGGGTGCCGTATTTCATTGGTGCTGTTCATTTGGCCTTGATGGTATGCATAGGTGGGGCAGCAAATCAACTCTCCGGACTTTTTACTTCCCAACCCTTCTCCTGATGTGAATTTGAGCTGAGGGGAATCGAGGGCAAAGACGAAATACTCTTGTGTGTTTGCTGCGAAGATATCAAAAAGCTACTTCTTGACATGCATGGCATTTTATCTTTCTCTAATCCCGCAAGATAATGTGCACTGTGTCAGGTATAATTTTACCCCTCCATGCCAAACGCCTTGCTGTAATGCCCAAGAAATTAAGTCCATAATCATTAATTCATAACAGCATTCCTAAACACCTTGACGACCCTATCTCCCTCCCCCTCATCCTTAAGTCTCTGAACCAAAAATCCCCTCAGATCCTCCCAAAAAGCGTCCGTCTTCAACACATCCCCTCCATGCCCCATCTCAACCTCCATCTTCTCCCCTTCCACAGCGCCTCCTTCCTTTTTCACTATCGCCGCAGCACCACCAATAACCATAACCCCGAATTCCACACTTTGGCCCTCTTTTACTCCCTCTGTCCCTAACAAGTCCTTTAAAACTTTACTGTCTGCTACGGGCTTCTTGTTGTACAACAACTTGAGCGCTTTCACGGGGATTGAAGCTTCGATTGACAGAGCGGTTTTCAAATCCAGGATTGAGGTGTTCAGGTCCTGGGAGGGGAGTGTTATGTCTAGGGGAGGGTTTCGAAGGGATTTGAGGGTTACTGGGAAGCTTGTTGGTTGTGCTGTTGTGGAGGCGGGGGTTTTGCGTTTGAGGGGTGGTCCGGTGGATTTTGGGAGGATGAACTGGGTGTCTTGTTAGTTTTTGAAGGATGAAACGGAATTAGGAAGAGAGGAAGGAGGGGAAGGCGTACGGCATTTCGCGCTGGGTAGGATTTGGGGTCTTCGTAGTGGTCGGCGCTGATCTTGCTTGGGCGCGAATCGAGAGTTGTGAGGAAGGATTTTGCGAAGGATAGTTCTGTCATCTTGGATTCCGGGAGGCCTTTTCTTCTGATTTATTGTGAAACTGAGGAGGGGAATTTGGATTATATGCGATCCCGTTCAGTAGTGTCCGGGTTGAACATGTTGTACTCTGGTCTTGGAGCTTGGATTAAGAGTGAAGTCTTGGCATTCGGCGCTAGCGGGGCAGGTTTTGGGCGATAAGAAAAAAAATGATTTCACTGGCGAGCTTGCCCATCTCGCGACCGAGAAAATTATCAACCCCAACCAAAACCTTCCACTTCCGCTCAATTGAAGCACAACTCGTGTGCCAAATACCGCCAATATGGGAGTCGGACGTCGCATGAAGAAACAGGGCATGCCCGATAAACTCGATGAAGCTCATTTCACCAATTTAAAGAGAAAAGCCGGCATGAGCGTGACGGAATCGAGGGCCGAATCGCAGCAGTATGTTAAGAAACAACGAACTGGCGCGACCGAGGGCGAACCTGTGGTTAGGACTATGGGAGTGAGAGAGGAGAAGAGGAGGAAGAAGGCTGCTGCTTTGGCAAAAGCTGAGAAGGAGAAAGAGAAGGATCCCAAGAAGAGCAAGAAGCCTTTTACGAATGGGTTACCTGCTGCGGAACCCGTGAAGAAGAGCAAGAAGAAATCCGAGTCAATGCCTTTACCTATGTCAGATGAGGAAATGGGCGAGGATTCGGATGAGGACGACCTCATGAATGATGAGTTTGATGTTTCTGGAGAAGAGACTGGGGGATTGGGAGATGACTTCTTGGATTCTGGAAGTGAAGTGTATGATTCCGGGGATGATCATGCGACAAAAGCTATGTTCTCTGAGGATGAGGACGAGTCAGATGCTGAAGAAAAACTTACCGCTGCAAACATTGCTGGATTAACGAGGAAACTGGACGAGCAGATGATGGAGGATGAGGCGAATGCGCAAGCTGAATTGGAGGAAGCTGCTATGCAGACGAACATCGCTGGAGACAAGCCACATATCTTTGACGACAGCGACGACGAAGAGGCCGGTGGTGTTAAGACAAATGCTTTGCTAGCACCCGATTTGCAGTTATTACGGACGAGAATCAACGATACTGTACGAGTACTGGACGACATGGCGAATCTTGCCGAAGAGGGACGATCGAGAGCAGACTACACAGGACAGCTAATCAAGGATATTTGCGCATACTATGGTTACTCTCAATACCTTGCTGAGAAACTTTTCAACTTATTTCCGCCCAAGGAAGCATTCGCATTTTTCGAAGCTAACGAAACTGCCCGTCCCGTCGTCATTCGTACCAACACCCTCAGAACCCATCGAAGAGATCTTGCCACGTCACTTATCAATCGTGGTGTAACTCTCGAGCCTGTCGGAAAATGGTCAAAAATTGGTCTTCAAATATTCGAGTCAGCCGTTCCTCTCGGTGCTACCCCCGAATATCTCGCTGGCCACTACATTCTGCAAGCTGCCTCCTCTTTCCTCCCTGTTATGGCTCTTGCTCCCCAGGAAAATGAACGAGTTCTAGATATGGCCGCGGCTCCTGGTGGAAAAACAACACATATTGCAGCACTCATGAAGAACACCGGAGTTATATTCGCAAATGATAGCAACAAGTCTCGTGCCAAGGGTCTGATCGGTAACATCCACCGTCTGGGCGCCAAAAACACCATCGTATGTAATTACGATGCGCGAGAATTTCCTAAGGTTATGGGCGGTTTTGATCGTGTCTTACTCGATGCTCCATGTTCAGGTACCGGAGTCATCGCCAAAGATCCAAGTGTCAAGACCAACAAGGACGAGAAAGATTTCCTCATGCTTCCTCATTTACAAAAACAGCTTCTCCTCGCCGCTATCGATTCCGTTGATCACGCTAGCAAGACTGGCGGTTATATCGTGTACTCGACCTGTTCCGTCACCGTCGAAGAAAACGAACAAGTTGTCCAATATGCCCTGAGCAAACGACCCAACGTCAAACTCGTGGAAACTGGCCTAGTATTCGGAAAGGAAGGTTTCACAGCTTATATGGGCAAGAACTTTGATAAATCCATGAAAATGACTCGAAGATATTATCCTCACGCCTACAACGTGGACGGTTTCTTCGTTTCCAAGTTCAAGAAGACAGGGCCTTCGACTGCTGCTTCAGTTGCTGCGTCATCTGCGAATGCACCCAAGAAGGAGGTGGATGATGATCTAGAGGTTGATAGACGGCCGGTCCCTGAGAACGAGGAGGAGGAGGACGCGCCATTTGGTGGTTGGGAGGAGGACGAGGATGAGGTCTATATGGAGCGGGCGCAGAGGATCTTGCTTAAGAAGAAGGGTATTGATCCTAATGCTAGTCGCGGTGATGCGACGAAGCAGAAAGAGAAGAAGGGTAAAGGGTCCAAGTCGAAGGATTCGACGTCAGATGTTGTTATGAAGGATGCAGTGGAGAAATCCCCGGCGCAGCAGGAAAAGAAAAAGAGCAAGGGCAAGAGTGAGAAGACGAAAGATGCCTCCAAAGATATCGTGATGGAGGATGCTGTAGAAAAGTCTCCTATGCAGCAGGAGAAAAAAAAGAGTAAAACCAAGACTCCTAAAACCAAGGATGTGGTGATGGAGGATGTGGTTGAGAAGAAGAGTGAGGTTGTTGTTCAACAAGAGGGGAAGAAGAGTAAGAGTACGAAAACGAAGGAGGTTAAAAAGAAGAGTTCGAAAAAGAATCTTAAGGATGCTTAAGTATTAAGTAGATAGCTGGCATTGGGTTTTGGAGGTGTTAATTTTATGTTCAGGTTCTTTTTCTGTCAGAGATTGTTTTGTGCATTCAATTGGCGTGAGATTGGCATAAGTGTTGGAAGAAAGCTTTACAACTTGCAACATGCCAGGCTATATGTAAGGGGACGTAGAGAAGAAGAAGAAGAAGAAGTATCAGGAGAATGATTAGATTTGTATTCAGGCTATGAATGTGGATCTAAGTATCCCTTGATATGTTGTGTGTAAAGCGTCTGAAGATGGAAGATGGACGGGTTGGTGGGAGGGATTGAGATCAAGAGGTAAGCTCTGTCTCTTTGTCCATTGTATAACTACCAATATGATTCAGACTTTAGCCCAAACCACGATACTACCATCATTTTATCGCAGAGGAACATATCATTCTCAATTAACCAAACAAGTTCAATCCTTTGCTTTTGTAACACCCATTGATGACATTTTCCCTCCCCTAGTTCCTACTGTCCTACATATGTATGTTTCGGGTGCTCCTGCCTTATAGACTGGTCAAGTATATGTAGGTAGAGGTAAGTAGGTAGGTAGGTGGTCGTTCTTTCCTTGCTTGGCGGGATTTCAGTTCTCGACTTGAGCCCGATGTCAAGATTTCATTGCTTGAGGCGCGCTCTGCCATAGTCCATGGAGCTCGATCAATGGGTTGGATATCTCCTGACCGCGACCTGGAGCTCGTACTATTGCTTCGACAGAAAGGAAGGCATCACTAGGGAGGTTTGGGTGAAGGAAGGAATCCCACAGCCACAGAACGCTGGGCCAATTTCGACGGGAGACTGCCCTCGAACCAAACGTCCCTTCCTTCTTGAATCCTTCAAGGCCGTCTTGTCTCAACTCGCTCCTTCCTTCTTCTAACTTACCCTCAACGCTAAGACATGACGAGATGGTCTGTGCTGAAGTATAAGCCCCCCCCCCTTCGCCTTCCTCGTATATACACGATTTTTGGTCCTCGAAAATGAATCGCGGGGGGTGACTAGGTACCTACCACAGAGACACGAAAACATGTCTGTGAATCCCAATTACCCATCCACTACAAGGCAAATTGAAGAAATCATGACCGTATCTCGGTTGGACATTTGACGTACGTTCTTTTTTTCTTTTTCATGGTAGCAGAAAAGTTGGCGGAAGATGGCATCTTCTTACGAGTCCTGTTGTAGTAGTGGCAGAGTACCTCGGTAGGTATAGGTAGTTATTGAGCTGAAGTGGTGAGAAACACCTGAATCGAGTTGAGGAGTAGGGTACGACTAGAGTGATTGGAGCTTGAACTTGCTAACCTAGGTATACTAGGTACTTTACTCGCTGTCCTCAAAGCAGTGGAAGGCCGGATCTCTTACGAACGAAGGGCACGATCTGCGTTGAAATGCTGTCCAAGTCTTTAATTCATTGCTGGAAATGGGAATCCGGAAAACTTGGAGAATGCCCACACATGTGAAAAGGTACTTTCTCTTACTTGCTCATGGTTATCGCTTCTAAGCTGAACATGCTCACTTGAAGTGCATCCACTATGCGCGGTCCACGAATAAAAACATCCAGGTTGAAAGTGTGATAGACAGAAAAGTACAGGAAATATAGAAAGTTGAATCTTTTCCGAGGGCTATTCCTTGAAGCGGCTGGGCCGCTGGATACCTAGGTACTTGGAATAGCTTCTGAAACTAATGTGTGTTAGTGGTCGTAAGCTACCTAAGTATTTTCTAACCTGCATTTCAGTGACACATGAAATCTCTAAACCCACAATTGCTTCACTTTCTTTCATTAGTCGCGATAATCACTCGTTTGTATGCTTGCTATTCGCCACTTGTTTAGACTGTACTGGTTTACGCTTGCTAGTTGTTGTTTGTAATTGCTATTTGCCTCGTTTGTAGTTTGTAGTTTGTACTACAGTTTGTGCGGGGGAAATCAGGGGGGCATGTCATGTGACTAAGAGTATATGTAGGAGCTGTAGCCACACTTATTTAGCTCCTCAAGCGAATGCGAGCCAATTTAGTTGCACCTATATCCTAAATAAAATAGTCAAACAACACATTCTGCTCAAAGGATTATTATCCTATTGTCCTGTGCACTAATAGGTATGGCATTCAATTTGATACCAGACGAATGATGTACCTCATATCAGCTGTTTGGCTTCAGATGACTAGAGTTTTATTTCTAGAGTTCACTCCATCAGAAGTCATATATAAGCATTTATTTAGGGTCTTGGGAACGTTTTACCTCCATTGTAAGATTTTATTTCACATCATGAAGATAGTGTAAAGACCCGTGAGGTAAAGTATTCCTTTCAACAGTACTAGACTCTAAAATTTGATCATGGATTATGTGACCAAGACTCGACATTT
Organism: Hymenoscyphus linearis; assembly: GCA_900536425.1. NCBI lineage: Eukaryota > Fungi > Ascomycota > Leotiomycetes > Helotiales > Helotiaceae > Hymenoscyphus > Hymenoscyphus linearis. The sequence goes on along the minus strand of UNPR01000091.1, from coordinate 33,767 downwards.
GATCATCTAGTAAAACCAAGCCCCGAGCACAATGAACAATATATGTGGCTTTGGAAAAGGGGCCTCGAGTCAAGATCAAGCTATCCTCGAAGATAGACTTGAATACTGTAATAGAATAATTAGGGTGTGTTTACTATTCAGAGATAAATCGACGTCTGTGCAACGTTGAGTAATGTTGAGTAACTTGAGTTTGACAATTGTTTAGAAGCTAAGGAAGCTTCACGTACGAACACAAACAACAAGCTTGGATACCTGGCTCAGTCACCTGGGCTTCTAGTACCTCAGAGGAAAACCCCCATTTTGAAACCCGTTCTCCGACCGTTGTAGGTGTGTTAATGGTTGTAAAACTATTGTAAATTTTTACAACCGTTCTACGACGGTTCTACAGCCGTCAAGAAATGACGACGATTATAGAAATGGGGGCTTTCCTCTATGGTAGCCAATTTCAATGTTGCTATCACAACGGAGACGACATTGGACCTAGTTCCGCCTCCACCGCCAGCTACAAGCGATATCTGCTCTCCTAGGGATTCTCTGTTTAACATAGAGGCGTTACAGCGTCTCTAAGAAATTGTTTAGCTTTCGAATCTTCTATTTTTGAGTGCAATCACGAGTCAAGGCGCATAAAACAGATCCTCACGTTCACAAAAATGCACAAGTTCAGGAGAAACCAAAGGCTCACTTCATGTACTCACTACCCATTATGTACAATACCCCATGACCATGACCATGACCATCCTTTAAAGGGGCGGCTAAAATATTTTCCATGAACGCAAGATCGTTCCCCTTTTCCCATTTCATGTACACACTAAATCTCAACGCTCTACACTCCCTTGTCAGCTCATCTCAGCTTCCATTCATCATCCATCTGATTGGTACGCACGCAGACCATCCCAACCAAGGATAATTACTCAAGAAGAAGCAAGCTAAGCAAATCCTTCCTGTGAGTCTGAGCCGTCCAATCTGTTTACTGGTGAGAAAAAGGACGGCAAACCCTCCGCTGTTTTGCTGACAGACCAACCACCACCACGCCCCCAAACGTATCAGAATCAATCATCGCCCAAGCAAACTTGGGCATAAAAACGTTTCCATATCGTGGCCTTAACGATAGATATAATATCGATAATTATCGGAACAACTGTAAATCCGCGCCCGGGCCAATCAGGATACGTTATTCTCCCTAGCGCCCAGCCCTCCTACCCCTTAACCGCTCGCTACTAATAACACTACTACTATTATCACAACAACGTTCTTAAATCATCTAAAAATGCCGCTATTCGATAACGCACCTAGTGACGACGAGGTTGAAATAGAGGTTAATAAGGAAGGTAGTGTCGTTAAACGCTAGGACGGAATTGATTGTTTTCTTTATATAATATATGTTGTCAGGATTCTAGACGAAAAACTCTTCAATTGTCTAAGTACTAAGGGACCTAACTACTTATAGTAGAAGTAGGCCACGCTAGTCCGTATTAGGCGGAGCACGCTAGCTCAGCATGTGACTGACCATATAGTATTCACTATTTGTAACAATATATAATAGCTTTATTTGTACGTTTTTTATTATCTCTTTTTTCCTTTAATCGCAAAATAACCGTAGAAACCCCCTCATAATCACCCTAAGATATCGATATCCTCACCTTTTTCACGATCGATATCGTAATCGTAGAATAATTTATCGCGTAATCCGATAAAGATCGTCATCGTGCCCAAGTCTGCGCCCGAGATACCAAACATTTTAGGCAATCAAAACCAAGGGGCGTAAGCGCTCATGTGACTCTTATTTTTGTTCCCCGCACCTTCAACGCCTAAAGAAGCATGCGCCGTGAACATGCAGATTTGTAAAAAGCATAAGTCCGGCATATGCAAAGCTTTATATAGCAACACGTAAAAAAGTAAGAGAGAAGCAAAGTCGTAAAATGAATGCTCGAAAGTGCTCCGCTATTCAATGCTGCGCTGGAACAGAAAAAATCAACCGGAAAAAAGACAAAAGAAAGCGCATATGGTACAGGGTATCTCAAACAAATCTCGTATAGCAATTGTCTATTGAACAATCACTATTCCCCATAGCCGAGGGGGGAACGTATGTGCTCTAATCGAGTTCAACTTGCTCCTCGGACTCTTCAGGTGCAAGTTTCTGCTTTTTCCAGGTGCCGTTTGATAGCGAGGGGCCTGGAGAGTGGGCAGGGTGACGTTTTCGGCTCCCATCGACGCCGTTTGGAGTTGAACGCATAGAGTTTCGTATCGTTTCTTCATCAGCTCTTAGGTTTTTGGTATCTTCATTCTCTTCAGAAGTATCATTTTGTAACCTCGCAAATCGACTTATCATTACAGCCTTAAACGAATCCAATTGTGTGCGCATTTCATTGCGGTGTTGCTCGATGCCTTCGTGGGTTGTTGTCTCCGCATTGCTCAGGCGTGTTTGGATTTGGCCAACAGTCAGTAGAAGTTCGTCAAGAATTTTGCGAGTGGGAGCTGCTTCGAGTGCCACAGTGCGCATATGTATTTGCTCTACATGCTTTGCGTATTCAGGAAACTGCGCGAACCTCGGATGCATGTCTTCAGAAAATGCTTGGGCCATTGCCTGATAAATGTCACCCGTAGTCAGATTGTTGTAGCGGCTTTCGAGGTTCACGAGGGCGTGCGCATTTGCTTGACTTGAATCTTTAAGGTAATCAGTGGATTCTTTAAGCTGGTTCAACTGATTTCCATGTTGAAAAATCTGCCCGTCCAGTATGTGAACTTGCGTGGCAATGTCGTCCTCCAGCGCCTTGCATGTTGTCTTCAGCTCATTGACGTCTCCTCTAAATAACGAATCTAGATTTGAATCGGCGTCTTTCAGCTTGGTAATGTCGTCCTCCAACGCCTTACAAGTAGCCTTGAGGTTATTGACCTCCCCCCCGAAGAAATCCTCTAAGCCTTCGAACTGGGCAGCAATCGACTGGTTTACTTCCTCTATGGCATCTTTTAAGCCAGGCGCAGTCGGCTCCTGTAATGGTGTATCCTCGGCAGGCATACGAGCCGTCGCAGACTGCGAATGTTCTTTCGCTTGAGACTTGAGACGCTGGATATCTTTCTTGACATCCGCAAGCTCATTGGCGAAGTTCTTTATGCCTAGGGATTCATCGTTCGGACTGACTTTCTTTTGCTGAGAAGCCATCTGTCCTTTGAGTGTTTCGAGTGTTTTAGATTGCCCATCAACCGAAGAATCGACACTAGTTCTTACCAATTGTATTTCTGTGGCGCTTTTGTGAGCAAAGTCGTCCAGGAGTCTGGCTGTAGCTGACGCATTGCCCTCAACTTCCTTGAGCTCCTTCCTGGTCGGGACATCCGCCAGCTTATAATTGATCTCACTTTGCCAGGTAGAAATATCTTTCAGAGCTGCTACCTTTGCTTCAACCTTCTGGAGCTCCTCTTTAGTAGCAGCTGCAGCAAGTTTAGAGTTGACCTCATTTTGCCAAGCAGAAACTCCTTGCACTTTATCAATGAGATCAGTGAGTCTGATCGAATCGTTGCCCTGGTCTGAAAGTAGGTCCCCGATTTGGTCCAACAGTGTGTCAATTCTTGTTGAATGTTCTTGAAAAATCACGGAATGAGCCTTCTGGCTGCTCTCCAAGACATCAACTCGACCAGTCAATATATTAGGCGCATCGGGGCTTTGTTGGGAATTAGCCTGAGTAGCGACAGACTTGCGTTCCGAAATTTGCTTTCCAACCTGGCCCTTAAAGTTGCTGAAATCCTTAAAGTGTTCTTCAAATTTAGACTTGTGCTGTGATGACTTTTCATCAGCCTGGTTCTGTCGACTCCGCAGCTCAGAAAGCGAAGATTCGGTTTCGTTAATCTTTTTCTCAATCATTGAGTAATTCCTGACAATGTCATCTGCTCTCACAAGTCGTTTCCCAAGCTCGGAAAACTTTTCCAAAGATTCTTTTTGAAGCTCTGAATATTGTCTTCGAAGCGCTGAAAACTCGCTTTCTTGCTTTTCGGCACTTGACTTTGAGTTTTCGTCTTGAGATTTATGGGCTTTGAGTAGATTGGAAGCGATAGTTTTGGTACTGAGCAGAGAGCGTTTCTGTTCAAGAGTGTCTGCGTCTAGAGCATCGCATCTCTTGGCGAGCTTCTCAATTTCAGATATGACATCTTCTTTTGGTGCTTTTTGATGCAAATTCTGAGTTGCCGCCAATAGGCTTGGAACTACATTGGCAGCAATTCGCTCACAGTCGCTTTTTAAGGTAGCTTGGCGTTGCTCTAAATTTGTACAGATAGATTTGAAATTCATGTCAATCTCATCCGAGTTCTTCTTTTGGCGCCTCTCCATGGCGGGAAATTTGGCTCCGTGTGGCACGTTTAACTTTTGGTTTGTGTACAGACTCTTCGCATCCTTTCGTAAGTGTTCAGAATTCTGCTTTTCCAGAATCGAGGTCATAATGCCAATATTGCTATCGCAAAGTTGAGCGAGCATTTCACTTAACGTCAAAGAAAGTGCATGGCTAACTTGATCCCTTGCTTCAAGGGTAACATCTGCAATGGAAGGCTTCGTAGAAACCAGTGGTAATGATGAATTAGAGTTGGGGATTTGACGTTCAGCTGCAATGAAAGGCTTCCTTGAGAGTGAAGGTGGTGTATCATTTGAGATCTGACGTTCGTCTGCATTAGGTGCAGGAGGTCGAGCAGTGGGCTCAGTGGGCTCTAATTATGGTGAGCAAAGATTCGAAGGAAACAGGGTGGTTCTTTCATGATAAGTAACAGATACACAGATCTAGGAGTGAGTGAACTATGTGATAGATTACCTTTGGTCAATGTGCGAAGTCCCTTAGGTGAACGAGAGTCTCGCCTATCAGCCCCAGACTGCCTATCTCGTTGAGGATGAGTCTCAGAACGGTCATAGCGAGGAGCCCATGGCGGCGACCGCTCTCTCCTAGGAGGCGAACGGTCTCGTCTATTAGATAGAATTGGACTGCTGTTATGGTTCTGTGGTTTGTAGCTGTCATAGTTGTCAAGACTACCTCTATCTCTATCTCTATAATAGCCTCGGGGCTGGGACTTGTAATCCCTGTGAGGAGGCGACCCAGGCATGATTGCCAATCTACAAATGCAATAGTTAGCAGTGAACAGTAGGAGCTTCTAATCTATTGGAAAGAATAACGGGTTTAAGCATAGGTTCTCCTAGTAACTCGAATTTATAGGCTTATTGCCTGGAGCATGACCAGACAACGCCAGACGTATAATAATGGTTTTTATATGGTTTGCATATGGCATTACACACGCCACAGCTCTGGTATTGAGGAAAAGAAAAATATCAATAAAAGGTAAAGTGTGAAGGTGAAGGTGATGGTGAAGGTGATGGTGATGATGCTTGTTGGAGATGATGTGAAATATCCATATGATGCAGGTGGTGGTTGACCCAGAGAGAACGGGTAGCGGCGGCCGCGGCGCACTGAATCGATGGCATGCGGCATGTAGATTGTACCATGTAGATTGTAGCATGTAGCATGTAGTATGTAGCATGTAATATGTAGCATGTAATATAGGTATGTAGCATGCTGCATGCTGCCAGACAAATTGCTCTACACTTACAGTCACTTCAGCCCGGAGGTTGATAAGGCGATCGCAAATTGGTCCAGATGGAAATTGGTCCAGATGTCCAGATGTCCAGATGTCCAGATGGAAAGCGAATGCAGTGGGCGCGAGTTGACGCGCAATGGAAGTGGAGGTGAAAGAGTTTGAAGAGTCGAGGAGTCGAGGAGTAGAAACAAATACCCCCGGGCCCCCGGCAACCACTTTTTATGCTTTCAAGGTTTACAGGAATTTGATATATACACGTGATACCATACTAACTACTTTGGGGAAAGCGTAACTGACGCAAACAGGGATGCGGCTTTATCAACGCGGCTAATGTCACATCCCTGTCGACGCCTCTCACCCTTGACGACCCAAGTTATTCTTTTCCATCAAATCAGCCTGCTGTGCCGGTTGCAACGCCAATTCAACTTCGCGCCTTCGGAGACAAACACCTTTGCACACACAGCCAACCAGATTTTGCAGCGACTTTGAACTCCAAAATGGCAACAGTAAGTGCTAAGCCGTATCTGCCTTTCCTATATTCTTATCACTAACCCTTCTAGGTAATTCAGACAGTTTCCGAGAGCAAGGAGCTTCGGGGCCTCAACCTGATCGCGGCGCATTCACATATTAGAGGCCTTGGAGTTGACCCAGATACGTTGGAACCTCGTTCTTCATCCCAGGGTCTCGTAGGCCAAGAAAGGGCGCGTAAGGCCGCAGCAGTCATATTACAGATGGCAAAAGAAGGGAAGATTGCGGGGCGCGCAGTATTGATCGCAGGCCCACCAAGGTATGTGGAGACGCCTGGTAGCAATTGGGTCAAGTGTTAATGTCAGAATAGTACGGGAAAGACAGCCATTGCAATGGGAATGGCCCAATCCCTTGGAGTCGACGTGCCATTTACCATGCTGGCGTCGTCGGAAATATTCTCTTTGGAGATGTCCAAGACCGAAGCTCTGGAGCAGGCTTTTCGCAAATCGATTGGTGTGCGAATCAAGGAGGAAAGCGAGATGATAGAGGGTGAAGTAGTCGAGATTCAGACGGACAGAAGTGTTACAGGTGGAACAAAGCAGGGCAAACTAACGATCAAAACTACCGACATGGAGTCCGTATATGATATGGGAAGCAAAATGATCGATTCCATGACCAAGGAACGTGTCATGGCGGGAGATATTATTTCTATCGATAAGTCGTCCGGGAAGATCAGCAAACTTGGAAGATCGTATGCAAAATCAAGAGACTACGATGCTATGGGAGTGGACACCAAATTTTTGCAATGCCCGGATGGAGATTTACAGAAACGAAAGGAAGTGGTCCATACCGTCAGTCTTCACGAAATCGACGTAATCAACTCGAGAACCCAAGGATTTCTTGCTCTCTTCTCGGGAGACACGGGTGAGATTCGGAGCGAGGTTAGAGACCAGATCAATACGAAGGTCGCCGAGTGGAAGGAGGAAGGGAAGGCTGAAATTGTTCCTGGGGTACTATTTATCGACGAAGTCCATATGCTGGATATCGAATGCTTTTCATACATTAATCGTGCCTTGGAGGATGACCTCGCCCCAATTGTTATCATGGCCAGTAATAGAGGTCACTCCAAGATTCGAGGTACAAATTATAAAAGCCCTCATGGCTTGCCGCTCGATTTTCTGGATAGGGTTGTTATTGTCAGCACACACTCTTATAATAAGGGAGAGATCCAGCAAATTCTGTCGATCCGCGCACAAGAAGAAGAGGTTGATATCACTCCAGATGCGTTAGCGCTTCTCACCAAGATCGGTCAAGAAACTGGCCTTCGATATGCCAGTAATCTGATTACCACGTCTCAGTTGATAAGTGCTAAGCGTCGTGGAAAGCAAGTCGCGATCGAAGATGTACAGCGAAGTTTCCAGCTTTTCTACGACTCAAACAGAAGTGTGAAGTTCGTGGCAGATTTTGAGAAGAGACTTATTGGCGAATTTGGGGATGTCAGTCTCTCTGTTACGAATGGCCATGGAGATGCAATGGAGATTGAATGATTTTAAATTTGATGTAGGGCGTTTGGAGTGGACCAGCAATGAAGGGCATTGGCTTTTGACAATGACCAAAGATTAGATAGTATGGGTTATATGTACGAGTACGAAAAATTGGGACCACTTAGCAGTATGCCAATGGAATAATAAATCTAAAGAACTTTTGATCTGCTAAACCTTTTCCTTTCCTATTTGGGTATCATCTAACTTTTCCTTAGTTCGCCGTTTCTTATGCTCATACAAAATTCACAACCCGACTCCACGCTTTCTCATCGCCAACTCTTCTAAATTCAACACCCTCTCCAAAATATCCAGCAGCTTGCCAGGCTGCCATAGTAGCTCCATCATAGGGACCTTGTTTGGCATCCCCGTCTCTCCCATCTGTCCACCTATACTCCCACATGATGGCAGGTTTTATCCCATCGACCAAATCCCGAGCTTCGTCACCAGCTGAAGGCTCGACCCAATCATCGCCAGTTTCTTTTCTGTATTGGCGAATCAGCATCTCACGTTCTTGCTCGTAGATCTCAGTCTGCCCTCTCGTCAAGAGTTGATCCGCAGCTCCGGTGATGGAGTTTACCGCTTCTTTGATTTTGATCTGGACTGGGTCTTCAGAGACGTCAGTGTCCATGGCGTCCTCAGCTCCCCTTTGCTTCTTAAGCTTCCATTTAGGAACTTTCTTCGTTCTCGTTTGAGATTTGCCTAAGCGTGCCAGAGCTTCGAGAACTGTTTCTCCGTTTTCAAGATGCAGAATAAGTGTTCGTAGGATATCTGGTAGGAGAAGCGCATCATCTTCCAGTCGTTTCTGCCGTCTTTCTGCCTCGCGCTTCTCGTGTGCCTCAGCTGCCCTTTTCATGTCCTTTTTGTTAATTCCTTCCAGCCAGGAATCGTGCTTTGATTCGGGATCCTGTGCCTTGCGGACGAAATTTCCGGCATCATCGAACCGACCTTCTTCCTGCTCTGCTTTCATATTGAAGGCATCAACTTTTGGAGCGTTCCTCTTGAGACCTCCAGCTCCAACCTCCTCATCTATACCCTCTTCTTCCGCGGCCAATGCTGCATCATCTTCATCGTCGCTGCTCTCCTGATCGTCCATTGCGTGTGAAGACAGCTTGCCATTCGGATCCAGTGCAAAATTTGAAGAAACGTGGCCACCGGACTTACTGTTTTCGACTTGACCCTCAATCTCGTCTGCCTCCAAGAATCGCACTGCTTTTTCCTTCCTTTTCTGTGCATTCAATCCCTCCTCACCATCCCCGTCGTCTTCTTCTAAATCCGCAAACATGTCTTCGTCCTCATCCTCATCGACTCCACCATTTTTGGTTTGACCATCTTTGGAATATCCATCTAATGCCTCTGCGAAACTGACTTCTCCCTTCCCCTTCCTAGCTCTTGCCCGCTCCTCTGCCCTGCCATCAAAGCCCTCGTTCTCGGAGTCGCTATCGAAGCCGTCTATGTTGACTGCTCCACGCTTTGTTCCTGCTCCTGAAACGCCTATAACATCTGCTTCAAGAATAGCGTCCTCCTCGGGGGCATCCGCCGCAAGGGCAGACGGATTGCGAATATCGAACTTTGGCTTCTTGGAGGGGCCGTCTTGGTCCTCGGCGTGGTGGGTGCGGGCAAAGGCCTCGCCGCCTCGTTTTGGACGTGCTGCGGAGAATCTGGAGCTCATTGTGCTGTTCTCTTTGCTTGTACGAGAATTTTTAGTACAATTAATAAGGTGTTGAGCGTGAATGGTGGTTTGTGGTCCTCGTCTTCTTGAAATTGGGCTTCGGCGATTAGATTGTCCAGCTCCGCAGGCGGCTTCAGGCACCACCAAAAACGTCATATACACGGATTGGAGCTCCTACTCGAGTAGGTCTTTTCCTAAAGTGTTCCGGCTCCTTTCTACCCCCCAGAGCCCCCACTCGTTTCTCACGCCGGTTTTTGATTTTGATTCTGCCACGACGACTATACTCTCTCTACTCCTCTAAAGCTGCGCAGTGACAGCAGACAACTTCTATCAAGATGGTATGTTTCTTTTGTCGCATGCGCGCGTCCACCGACAATACTAATAGCTCACAGTTCAACCCGGGGTTCCTGCAAGAAGACGATATGTACAGCATGATGAGAGGTGCAGGACGAGGCGGTGCCCCGAAGAGATTCGATGAATATTACCGATGCTATCCTACCGTCATGCTCCCAGGACCAGAGCGTGCCTATCTCAACTATGGTGGCAAGATCATCCTACCGCCCTCGGCTTTGGAGAGACTCACACGTCTTCACATCGTATATCCCATGCTCTTTGAGCTCACAAATGGCAACGAACAGAAGCATACTCATGCAGGAGTCTTGGAATTTGTTGCGGAGGAGGGAAAGGTCTATCTTCCACATTGGGTAAGTAACACTTGGAAGCTCCAAGAAGCCCTCTAATATATTGCAGATGATGAAGACACTTCTTCTTGACACCGGAGATCTCATTCAGATAAAATCAACTGATATCCCTCGGGCAAAATTCGTTAAATTACAAGCCCAGGACATAAATTTCCTCGATATCTCCGATCCAAAAGCCGTTCTCGAAAAGGCATTCCGTGACTTTGCAACAGTTACTCAAGGAGACATTTTTAGCTTTACATATAACGATACGATATACGATGTTGCTGTTATCGAGGTCAAGCCAACCAGTGAGAAAATGGGTGTGTGTATGTTAGAGACGGACGTGGAGGTCGATTTCGCAGCCCCGGTAGGATATGTCGACCCGCCATCGAACAGAGGTAGTGGAACAAGTACACCAAGGAGTGTGGCAGGATTACCAGCAGGCGGTCTTTTGCACAGTCAAGGTACAATGGCCCAGGCTATCAACTATGATACCATCAAGCCTTCATCTGGCACTGCAACCGCTGGCGTCAAAGCAGTCTCATCAAACTTTCTGCTTGGTGGACATAAGCTCAACGCGAAGAAAGGAGGTAAAGCACCAACCCCCAAGGCTTCCACGCCTGTGGCTGGTGCTTCCACAAATCCCCTTCCCCCTCAGGTGGTTCGTCGTACAAATGGACCCGCACCACTCAGACTATCCCCAAACAAATTATTTTTCGGTTATGAGGTCAAGCCTCTCAAAACACAGGCAGATAAGGACAAAGAGAATGCCGAAGCACTCCAGCCACATTTTGCCGGCCAGGGTAACACACTTCGAGGAGGTCCAGTGAAGGCCAAGCCCGAATCAGAGAAGGCGGCTGAGCCAGAGAAGAAGAAAGAACCAGCAGTAGGTCGACGACTTGATGGGAAGAAGGCTTGAAGGTCTTGGGGTCATGAGATTTGGTCGGTATAGTTTCTGGGGGCGTTGGTAGAACTGGCATTCGGCGTTGGGGTATGGCATTATGATGAACAGGCGAATATTTGGTATCATATGGGGTGCGGAAATATGCGGAAATGTTACCGAATGGTTAGCTAAGAATTCTTTAAACTGGAAGGCTTAAGTTGGTCTTGCCATATTGACAAGAAATATGAGCTTAGGTTGCCCATTATACTTTCTTGTTGAGCCTGTGCATGCCAGCTTTCCTTATTTTGTCCTTAATTTGCACAGTCCTCATACGGGGCTATTGTCTCCTGATTTAAATTGTAGGTTGTTTTTCACCTGTACTGTGATGCAATTGAGCTTCGAAAAATCAATTGTAGCTATCATTATTTGACCATCGCTTTTTCAAAATCAGCACTTGTCTCATTACAATATTACATGGGTTGTTTTTCAACTAATCTTGAAAGTTTCAATGTTGCGCTATTGAGACTCGACCTTTCGCTCAATCCCAAATTGGACTAAGGAGACTACCTCGAGACATCTAAATCTTTGGGGATGCCATATGGAGTTCAATGGCAATACCAAAACTATATTCCATTGGTAATGCACTTCTTTACCCTTAATTTCTTCTGTTTGTCGGGACTGGTCGATTTAAAGAGATCTCTTCCAAATGCTTCTAACAGGGAATTATTCCAACTTGATGATAGTCTGATTGAAGACAATTTTCAATTCAAAACGCCATACAGCACAGGACACATGTGGAAGTCGACATCTCTGACTTGATGTTCTAGTTTGATATGGGTGATTTGACTTCTTCGGTGGCCCTCCATGCCGACAACAGCGGTTGGACTATCGTCTCTTTCGCAAATACTCAAAACATTCTGTATATTTTGTATTTTCCGATCATGGACTTGGCCACTTTTGACCTGCTTCATGTTTATGGTCATTACATCAAACCTGTCTTGAAACTTTCTTCACTTCACTCTTTCAACAACACCTCAAAACCTTTGTAGATATATAGATGGACTACTTTATCGCCTACATTCTAATTTTACTTGGTCTATTTCATAAATAACGTGAGTCAGAACAAGTCGTCTACGTTTTGAAGTATCGCGATATGATTAAAATCAGTTATCATGTCAGTGTTTCGTCGGAAAGCAATACCAAATGGAAAATGGCATTTGGCAAGTTAAATCACAATTCTCAAAAAGTAACATAATCAATGTTGAAACGCAAAACTGCTTTTCGTTTTGCCTTAACCAAAATCAAACACTAGAAGAATGTGTCTTCAGCACCTTAACATACCCAAGATAGAGACACCTCAAAATACCCGAACGATTTGAAATACAAAAACGGGCCCAAATTTCACTGCTGAAAACCAACCACGAAGAACATATAGTAATGTTCATCCTTCTTGTCTAGAAAAGCCAAGATGTAATTCAAGGCTCCCAGTCCTCATCGTCGTGGCCGTTCGGCAGCCCAAGCATCCGGTTGGCTCTTATGATATTGTGCCTCTCCTTTAAGCTGTTAGTCCGTACGATAATAGGCTTTCCTTCCTCTGGTTTTATGTATTAGCTTTATATTGTTCATTTCCTTGGACGCTTACTTGTTGCCCTCCCATTTTCCAAAGTTGTCTTTGTGATGGTTGCTAGCTTTTTGTTTGTATGCTTTGTGCTGATCCCTATGGTAGGTGGTCATAGAGTCTGTGACTGAGCCTTGACGCTTGCTAGAATTGTTTCCCATATTTTCTGTTGAGACGCTTGGTGGCCTGTACCGAAGGATTGAAGCTGAATGTGAAATTTGGGGAGAAGGGACACAAGAAAAGTTGCAAGTAAAGATATCTGTGAAATGTAGAGACTTGGGGAGTATTTCCAACGATAAAAGACTTAGAAAAAGAGAAGAAAACACTGTTTGAGCTGATCTGGGAACAACTGATTCAAGAGTGGATTTCGAGAAGCGAACAATTTACGCGAACCGACTTCCAATCATTGCGTAAACCTTTAGAGCAACTTGATACATCTCTCACCCTACGAACTCATCTTGTCGGCTACAGTTTGAGTATAGCTGACCTCGTATTATGGGGGACTCTTCGTGGAAACAAGATTATTGTTGCTTCTATGAAGAAAGCCCCCAATAACGTTTCTCGATGGTATGATTATATTGAGAACACCGTTCCATGGATATCAGAAGCTGTTTCAGAGTTTACGATCCACGCCTCAAAGGAACGAGCCGCTCTGAGTGCTGCAGGTGCAAGCTTTGAGATTGACCTGCCAAGCATCACCGGTCCAATGGTGACTCGCTTCCCCCCTGAGCCTTCGGGATACCTACACATTGGGCATGCTAAAGCCGCACTCCTCAACGACTATTTTGCTCACAGGCATGCTGGTGGAACTATGATATGTCGATTCGATGATACAAACCCATCTAAGGAGAAGATGGAGTTTCAAAACTCCATTCTAGAAGACCTGAAGGCAATGGAGATCATCACTCAGAAGACGACATTTTCGTCCGACTACTTCCAAGAGATGTATGAGTATGCTATCCAGTTGATCAAGAGTGGTAAAGCGTTTGCGGACGACTCTGAGTTGGGGAAAGGTGACGAAGATTGCAAAAATCGGCTTCCTTCAAAAAGGCGTAATATTGGGATTGAAGAGACCCTGAAAGTCTTTGCGGAAATGAAAAGGGGGTCCGAAGAAGGCCGACGATGGTGCATTCGAGCAAAGATCGCATACGATAGTCCCAATGGTACTCTGAGAGATCCCGTCATATATCGCTGCAACATTATTCCACATCATCGAACAGGCACCGAGTGGAAGATCTACCCTACGTATGAATTTTGTGTGCCGATACTTGATTCGATTGAAGGAGTCACTGTCGCTTTACGTACCAATGAATACCGTGACCGCAATGCATAATACGAATGGATGCAAAACGCTCTTGGCCTCCGTAAAGTTACAATTTGGGACTTCTCAAGAATCAATTTTGTTCGTACTCTTCTCTCCAAGCGAAAGCTTACCAGGATAGTGGATGACGGCAAAGTATGGGGATGGGTAAGCGATCAAATTCCCTAGTATTTTTCGGGGATTCTTTTCTTTCCTACAATTTGACTATATATCTAACTTCTGATATAGGACGACCCGCGCATGCCCACTATTCGAGGAATACTACGTCGTGGAATGACTGTAGCTGCTTTGCGCGAGTTCATTTTAAAACAAGGGCCCAGCAGAAACATCCTCAATCTCGAATGGGGATCTCTTTGGGCAATGAACAAGAAAGTTATTGACCCCATCTCACCACGACACACAGCAATCGCACTAGAGGATGCAGTGTACTGCCATATTTCTGGCCTTGAGAACCAAGAAGAGGTCACGAAGCCAAAGTATATCAAGAATCTAGAACTTGGCACAAAGAAGGTGATCTATGACAAGACAATAGTTCTCGAACAAGTCGACGCACAAAGTTTCATTCGGGATGAAGAGATCACGCTTATGAATTGGGGCAATGCTTACGTCCGAAATATCATCAAAGATCCAGCAGGCAAGCTTGTCACGGGCATGGAGTTGGCACTTCATCTCTCAGGCGACGTGAAGAAAACGAAGAAAATCAGCTGGTTGGCGGCTCTCAAGACCAATCTCGTCCCAGTCGATCTCGTGGCTTTTGATTATCTTATTACGAAGGATAAGCTTGAGAAGGACGACAATCTTGAGAGTTTTCTGACTAAGGATACTGAGTTTAGAAGCCAGGCTTTTGCTGATTGCAATGTAACGGAATTGCCTCGTGGGGCAACCATCCAGTTTGAACGCAAAGGGTACTACAAACTTGATAGAGATTACAAAGAGGACGGAACAAGGATGGTGTTCTTGGATATCCCTACGGGGAAGTGTTGAGGGTTTATTTTTCAAAGAGCCTCATGTCAGTGTGAGGCCAGCCTCCATGAATGGTCGCGTCTGCTTTCGATATTTCAGCTTGATTTTGCAAACAATAAACATGTTGTTTTTACGGGCTAGTGAATGGACTTTTATATTGTGAAAGCAATTGCGGTTAATCAGCAATGTAATCTAATACGCAGAATATGAGAGCTTAGATCACTAATGCTCAAGATACTGTAATATGTGCTTTTATTACTTTGGCGAGGGTTACGCATAAGTCCAGATGACATTGTCATCAAAACCTCAAACTGTTCCTGGAGTGTTATACAGGGCAATCAGATGCTACTAACAATTGTGAAATATCAAAGGACTTGATTTCTAAATGTCCTTAAGCATTCTCCAACAACATGACACTTGTGTTCATCACACGCCCCCTTATACGCTGTTCCTGAGGAAGAATACCTTCCTCAGGGAGTGTGTAGCGCGTGGACGGAAAATTAATTTCGACAAGTTTCGCAGAGGCAGGTTCAACCAAGTCTGGTGCCGCTACCGCCCATTCACCACCACACCCACAACCTCACCCTCACCCTCTTTTTTTGAATTCAGACCAAACCACTCTGAGCTCCTCGATTCCTTCACGAGTCATCACTACATGACGACATGGGCGCCATGGAAGAATGCCCGAAGGATCACTCAAATAGCGTCAATGAGGCTGTTCGCATCTTCTCTGAACACACTCATGGCAACGTTGTCGTTGAGGACGTCATAAATTCTATTCGTCGGCTAGAGTCAGACAACGAATCTATCGTCATCTTCATCTCAGGCGCCACCTGTACCAACGATAACGCGCTCCCTCCAGGCTCAGCTGCTATTGGAGTCTTTTTCAGTCCATCGTCGTCATTGAATCTCAGCGAGCGAATTCCTGATGCATTGCCAAAGACTATTGCTGTCGCCGAAATGTATGCCATCAAGAGTGCTCTTGAAGAATTTTACTGGATGGCGAAAGATAATACGAACTTGTGGCACTCAGCAAAATCAATCTCGACTCAAATCACCAGTGAACGCGAAAACGCCGAGAATGCTGTCAACAACGTTTCCAATCTTGATGAGAAGGGACGCGACGTCCAAACACGGGCAACACGATCTACTGATACCACGTACATTGTTTCCGACAGTGATTCTGAATCAACTATAGTGGTTACTGATTCTGATTCTTCTGGGGAGTCAGTGAGTTGAAAGGGACACGAAGAAGCCAGTGAGCATACACTAAAATAGACTAGGATAATTCTACCCAAGTAACCGGCTCACAAGAAGACGTCGACATGGTTGCCGATCTGAAAATAGTCCGAGAAGATACGACAATAGCTCCAAAACGGTTTGGAATATCGCGGGTCGTCATTGTTACAGAGTGCGAGAACCTCATCGATACTCTCTGTGAGGAAGGTGTAAGAGGATTACCGAGAGTTCCGGGTTCTTTGCCACATACGTGGAACTCGCTCAGAAGAGGGGAGAGAATTTGCCAAAGTGTTAGGGCAATGCAAGAGCGAAAGAATTCTCTTCTTCCGAGTCTTGGAGGTTCTTCAACTTTAGGAGCCGCAGAGCATCAACGCATACTCGAAGAAGTTCAAAGTCTGGATTCTAAGTTGTCCAATATGACAGATACTGACGATTACAAGCTGGTCATGCTAGAGAGGAACCGAATCAAGGAGATCGCTGATGCTGAAGGACTCTCGGCAAAGGAGGAGCGTAGCCTTTTGGAACTTAAATGGGGTTTATATCATGCAGTCGAGACCGTAGAGAGGCTGTGTCCATTGGATCTTTGGCTGGTTGAAAAGGGTACGATTCTTGAGGCTCGTAATCTTGCATTGCTACCACTTGTAAATGGTCAACAATGAAACCCGAGCGCTTGAACGTCTGTGATGGTAATTAATGACGCGTTACGGCAGCAAAAGGATATGCTGCATGCACGATAGCTATAGACATCATCAGTTGAGAAAGAAAAGCTCCCTAAAGGCAATTTTGAGACTTCATATGCCGGAATTCAGCATGAATGCGTTCAGAGGGTGGGTTTGCTGCTTTTAATCGTGTGCTTGGCTTATTGACTATAGTTTCATCATTGTTGCTGAAAAGATAAATTTTTATTTGAGTAGTAACACCTAGCAGCAACTCGTTTTTTGTGTCAAGTACAACATATTTCCAACAAGATTGTTGGAAATTTTCCTTCCGTCGTCTTTCCACAATCAACATAAAGTTACTATATCTGCAAACCTTGATTGGATCTGACATATTAACTAAACTAGCTGTATAATTGACTGAGCAAGCCGTCGTATCACCTCCGAGGCTTCAAGCTGTATTTCTGAACGGTTGTAGCATTGCTTTGGAATATCTAACAATACTTTGTAAGTTCTTGTCAAATCCAACCTCATGTACTATTCCTTCCCTGGTGCTATACCAAACTCCAGGCTGATTTTACGTTAAGCTAGAAACTACCTGGCGAAGCGAATAGATTTTGGAGAATTAAGAAGTTGTCATTGAATTGTACAGAAATCTGTACTTAGCGCTTTGGTGTCGCGTAGTAGATCACGGTGAGACCACCTTGATCAGGAATGCAAGGCGACAGACGCCCCAGGACTACAGTGTATAAACTCAAGGTCTCCCACCACTCTCCAGACAAGCTCTCAATTATCAGTTCAATTACTTCTACTACCACTTCGCCACTTCCTGAATCACTTCATCTCTTGCTTTCTGCACTTGCTACTACATGCACTAATTGACCGACGTTCCGTCTAATTTCACATTTGAAATTATCTTGCTTCGATTCAATAGACATTTCTTCATATATTTAAGAAAGACTTGCATCATTCTAAAATTGGTTGAGAGTTGATTTGAACCCCACGATTTCATACTCCTATCTGTTTCTCGCTTGTTCACCCTTGCTTGGTCTGCAATGACTCAGAAGGGAAAGCCGGCACGTGCTTTGCTGACTCGCATGAAATATGTTGGAATGTCGGGACTTCCCAGCTTTAAAGCTCATCCCCTTTTCTTTCTCCATTAACAACAATCATGATTAAGCCACAGCTTCCTGGTCCTTCTGGACTGGCACATACAAGCCGCAGCAGAACATCAAAAGGTGCCCTCTGTTTTTCCTATAGCCCCCATGGAGGGGTGTCTAAGAGTTAGGCCTCTTTTGTTACCTGTCGTCGGTGGTTGTTTTTTATCAGCTATCGCGACGATACGCTTCAATTGCGTTTTCGATTGAATCATTCAACACGAACCTATTGGGCTTTTAAAATATATTGTGAAGGAAGGTGTACGAGACACCGAGAGTGAAAAGAGAAGAAAAAAGGGCGTCAAGCATCATTGGTTGTGCTACTTGTTTGTTAGTGGCAGCTAGGACGAATATACATATCCGAAATAAAACATAATGTAAGCACTGCATGTCGATTTTGAATTGTATGTCTACTTCATCTCTGTTTTACTAATATCTAATTCAGAAAGTTATTCCACAATGTCGAACAAACTCCCCGCCGAGATCCTTCAGAACATCTACCTTGAATGTGGTATTCAGGAGGCCCTGAATCTGGCACAAACATCGAAGACGAACTATCGTATTTTCAATGCCTACCGAATGCCCATTTTACAAAGAGCCATGCGGAACTCGTACGGACCACTACGTGAACTCGTCCAACTTGTTATCAGCAACGAATCAGAGAAGACCCGGAGGCCCATGGGCACTGAGCTTCGTCGCAACAATGCAGTCAATCGCATAATAGAAACTCCAGATATACCAAAGCTCACCATTGATCTCATCAAGAAGATGGCACAGTATGGGAGGATTGCTGAGAAATGGACGGAGGTCTATCCAAGACTCCGGTGGCGATTTGGCTCGAGTAATCGTCGTTTGCTTCGAGGATCGGAGAAGGAAAGACTTCGCAGAGCTTTATATATATGGTGGTGCTACACAAATCTTTTCCACGATCAAACATATACCCAGTTTGCACCCGATGCTCCCATAGCATCGGCGCAAGACGACCCACGTCTCCGTCTATTACGAGCGTATCCTGGCACCTCCCTTTCCCAGCTGAGCGAGTTTCATTTCCACGTTATGCAGGTCATCGAAATAGACCTATACCCATCCAACCAAGTTGTCCTCGATCATTACTCATACAATCTATCATGGAAAGCACTGGAGAAATTGGCTTGGGGAGAGAGAGGAAACGACTACTGGAGGCTTGTCCGTGGTATCATGAAGTTCAATCCTAGGGATCTTCTTTATCTTGTCGAGCATACAAGCACCAAAACTCAGAGAGCGGATTTTCTTGACGGGCAAGGGGCCTACTTCAAAGATACGCCAGAAACTTTGAACGATACCCTTCGACTCATCACGGTCGAACGAGCCAATGAGGCAAAAGCACAGTCCGACATGTCGAAGAAGGTTCCTTACTGTCCTTCGCTTGCAATGGTACGAGACGGTCCGCAGGAAGACATTGAGTACTGGGGTGGACATGAGACTGGAATTGTAGATGTTTGCCAGACTGAAATGGCTGAAGCGGACGCTCGACGTTCGGCTAACATCAAAAATGCTGGACTACGATTGTCCATAAGTCCCCGCGGACTAGGTGCTCTGTTTGTTGATGCAGGAATCGAAGTGGGTATAATTGAAAGTATTTGATCGGGCTTCTTTTCTTAATGGTACGGGCCATATTTAATGTTCTTTGTTGTTTCCTTCTTCGCTTCTTGCTGCCTAGGGGGTTTAGATTCAGAGAGAAATCCCAAATCAAATCGTTTATCGTCCCATTTTCAGTTATTCTTCGTGTTATTTGAGCACTTTTACTGCTAACTGAGAAGGTGCTACTCTTGGTTGAATCCGGATGCGTTAATAGATGCCCAGGATCGTCTGATTATGCTTGCTCGCTTCCCAGCCACATTTTCATCCTGTCCTCAATCCTCCAAATGAGCTCCCCCAGTTTGATGGTTCAACAGCACAGTCCTGTACTGAATGTATGGCATCATGGATCCAGGTGCGCCCCTACGTTTCCGATGATGTTGTCCAATTGCGAGCCCCTATTTTGCCAAGAGAAAGTCGAAACAAAAAATAGGAAGAAGCTGTCACAAAGCGACGGTTTCTAAACAGACTAGCAACCTCGCACGGTCGGGTGCCTCACAGCTGATGTGGCCTGGTCGAAAAAACCTGGACTTCTGGGGATCGAAGAAGTTCTTCATCATAAAGAATTCCTTGGAAGAAGTCTTACCAAATCATTCGACGATAAGGAGGAGAAATGTTTCCAAATGGCATCAACCGCCGATATGCGGTTTTCGCGGGCTTCGTACTCGTTATGCTATGGCTCTGGGTAGCTTTCGACCGACCATACAGTCTTCCATCACACTTTTCCTGGAATCCCTACTCCAACACTGGTCAAAGTGATTTGGCGAAAGATGTCTTCGATTTCCCCGCAATCAAATCCCATGCCATCAGCGAGGTGTGTGGGAGAACGGAATGGAATTCGAGTGTGATATTTACATGCGATAATAACCACGGAGGTGTGGGACATGTTCGAAATTCCATTTTGAATTGTGTTCGTTTTGCGATTTCCGCTGGAGCAACTCTTGTTTTACCGAACCTTGCTCTGAGGAGCATGGAAGACGATGATGTTATAATATGGGATGAGCCAGTACAGGAACCGATGAGAAAACGACATGGCCCAGGACGAAAAGGAATGGGACATATGTTTGACGTAGCCCATTTTATGGAGTCTCTTCATTTGTCGTGCCCTGACATGCTCCTTATCGAAAGCATAGGGCAGAGTTCTAGTGGCCGTCGAAGGGGCCTCTTACCAGAGAGCTTGGTGAAGAATCACCCCACATCTGGGCTCGAACATCCTGGGCGGTGGAGGAAAAAGTTTTACCACTGGGTTGACAAACATATGGAGAAGCATTCGGATTACACGAGGGATGAGCCCATAATCGTCGACCTCGACCAATCCTTCCTCGTGTATCCAACGCATTCTGACGGACATGAATTCGCTCACGATTTTGGGACAATATTGAAATTCCGCGAAGACACCCGGAGACTTGCAACAGCTACTCTTGTAGAAATGATTGAGTGGCATGACAGCGATGGGGACATCCAGGATCCTATTATGAATCCCTCTTTCTTCGGTGCGCACATTCGTACTGAGCCTGAAGTAACACACGAAGCGGACCTGTTTCGCCGTCACGATACGCCTCAACCCTTTATGGAATATAATGCTCAAGCTACTGCTTACTTGACGCAAGCTCAACAGGGCAATATGTCTATCATCTATGCTACTTCCGGAAACCTTTCTAATATGGCACTTCTTAAACATCATGCCGCCCATTGGGACATTGAGGTCACACACAAATTTGCCTTACTCAAGGACAAACATCGGGAGGAGCTAGAGGGTCTTACATGGGACCAACGAGCATTGATAGACTTCATGGTTTTGACAAAAGCTCAAGCATTCGGTGGAGTGGGACACTCATTCTTTTCTTGGAATGTGGCATTGAAGAGACAACACCTAGCCAAAGAGGCAGGCCTGGGAAAAGACGGAAAAGAATCGACATTCTCGGGAAAAGGAGTTTTGAGTGAGAATGGCACTTGGAGTGATGGTTTGAGTCACATATATGGCAATACAAAGAGCTATGTTGAGAGCGCGAAGTGTATGTGGGAATAAGCTGGCTGGACTAGCCTTTCTTCATAGCCAAAAATATGATTTGACGACCAAGCATCATGATTAGTTTAGTATCTTAATTTTATTCACAATGTTACAGTTGATGCCATCCTTCTAAAGCTGAAGTGGGTCTGCACCTCTATCAAATGATTCGATGTTAATGATTAATTATGTTGTCATGTCTTGCAGTAGACAAAAGAAGCGACAGCAAACTATTTTGTAGTTGTTCCTCCTTCCTAGGTCACTTGCACATCATTAACCTATACCTCAACAGTAATTTTGATTATCCTACGATATCAAATTACTCGTTTTGTTTATTTTCAATAAAAAGAACCATCGGGTCTTCACATCGACTTACGCCAACACGAAAAATTCTCTGTTACCTGTGAGCATGAAAAAGCTTTTAGCGAGATTATATTTCTCCTCTTTTAACTTGGGGGCTGCTCGGTACGCATATCCTAAAACTAATTACATTTCACATGTGACCAGCTAAGTCGATTTCTAAGATGTGTATAACAAATTGAAAGCCTCAAGCTAAAATTGACCTCAATTGGCCTGAAGTGATTGGGGTTTTCACATAAGTTATAGTATTCTGCTAACGATGCCTATCGTCACTAAGGACAGCTATGTATCAGGTCTCTTAACAAAGCATCTCGAGCTATAGTAAATATATATATTATTGACTGTATATCATAGATTCTACAACTACTCGCGTCGTAGAATAAAGACGGTCTTATATTAGCTTTGACGTCTATTATCGAAAGACTCTAGGGTAGTGGTGGTGGTGGTAGTAAGAAAGCTATAGTATAATTTATAATAGATGTGTGTAAGCACTTCTTACAGCTGGGCTCTTTTATGCCAAGCTTTACTTTTAGTGACGTACATCTAGTACTTAAAAAAGAGTAATAAATAAATGAAGGTATTTGTACGCCGTAAGGCTGTACCTATCTAGGGGGTATAAGTACAGCCTAGACCTCCTGAGGGGTATAGGGGCGTACTAAGCTAAGGACTATTATACACATATCCTATTCTAAAGGAGCCAAAAACGTAAGTGGCTAAAAAGACCCCCCTTAAATAAGCCTAGGTCCCTGATCCCGCGGTGTTATAGTGCTATATAAGCTAAAGAAAGCATTTTATGTAGTAGGATTCCGGACCGACGGAATACCTATAAACTTAACCCCTCTAGTTAGGTCGTTGAACATTTACTACAGCGAGGTAGTTTCCGAGCCTATACTCGAGTAAGCCCTAGGCGAATAGAGGCTTTAGAGTATAGATCCTAGGTGCTCGAACGAAATTAAAAGCTCCTTTAATAGCAGACCGATATAATAGTCACTCTACCTAGTAGCTAGGTAGTAAGCGATAAGTAAGAAGGGTAGGGCTACCTTGCCCTGTCGTAAGTCTTAGCGCGTATAGAAATCGAAAGTCCGTTCCGTACAATAGCCTTAAAAAAAACCCGAAATAACCTATTTAACGCGCTGTGTCCCCTCTCCTCGTAGCCTGCCTGTCTCGTGTTACCCCCCTCACACCCACCTAGGACGAGTAAGCCCTCCCTGCCCCTCCGAATACAGCTCCCACGCCTTTCCTCCCTGAGTCCCTGGCCAGGGTGTATGTATATTATCGTAGGTATATGTACAGAAGACCAGCTCGGCAGAGAATCGAGGTAGAGTAGGTAGGTAGAGTGGCGGACGAGTAGACAGAAGACGTAAAGAAGAGGTGTTAAAGTCGCTGCCGGAAGTCGAGAATCGTGACGCTTTTCCGCTGTTGAAAACTGCTTACTTGCGCGCGAGTGCGGTCACTCGCGATAGACCCAATCTTAGCTCTCTAGACTAGGGCAAGCCCTAGCTAAAGGTTCGTAGGATGCACCGCGTACAGGTGTTGAGCCGTCGCATCCCTTAAAAAAAAGAGTAAGGAGTAGGAACTGCGTACAAAATTACAAATCTAGGTACATTCAACGTGCGGGCGAAACAGCCCTTTAAGTTAAAAAAATCATTAGTGAATTATAGAGTATACGAATGTCTTAATGGCGTATCGGCATTCACTCGCCGCAAATTAGCCATCGTAGTACCATATCTCGCAGCAAGCTATGCACATACAGATTGATAGATATATTCGAAGCTTGCCTCGACACTCCTCATGACAATATTGTTCTCACCACTTTGCCTATCTCCCTGACAGATCCCTTACTCTTCAGCTATGGGTGCCCTTTTTAGCAAATCAGTCCAACCAGCGGCCATTCCTTCCGATACAGTGGTTGCATTGAGTCCGCTATGCGATACGAAAGTTATGAAATCTATAGCGATTGACCTAACTCTATGCTTTGACGAAGTGCTTGATCCCGAAAGACTGCGTGGCTCGTTAGAAGCACTCTTCAACCATAAAAATTGGCGAAAGCTAGGTGCTAGATTGCGACAAAATGTATGTACACACTCTTGAGTAGCCGAGGTGACAATCATTGATCTGTGGCTTCTTTTGTAGGAAAAAGGAAGGCTGGAGTACCATATTCCAGCCAAGTTTGACCAAGAGCGACTAGCATTTTGCTACACTCACGTCGAAATGGGCTGCAAAATCAGAGAGCACCCTCTAGCTTCTCAGCTTCCTCAGGCGACGCCAATTCCTAGATTGCAAGCGGACTGTACAATGTTCCGGGGCCTCTTTCGGGATGGCCATAGCCCAACGAAATTGGAGGACTGGCTCACTGCCGATATACCTCAACTCTACATCCACATTGTATCCTTTGCCGATGGTACCATGGTTACCATGACATCTCTCCACACTTTCTTAGATGCCACCGCGCGTGTAGAACTCGTCAAAGGTTGGATAATGTCATTGAATGGACGACTCGATGAAGTCCCGGAGATTTACGGTTTCGACTTCGATCCTCTCGAAAAGCTAGGCAAAATGGCAACCGAAGAATCAGTGCTCAAACCCCATTATACAACCGGCTTCAGTCTCTTCTGGTGGCTGTGCAAACAAGTAATACAACCCCTGTTTTCGAAGCAAACCCAAAGAACAATTTGTATCTCTCCTGCCGTGCTGAAGAAACTTAAATCACAAGCTCTCGAGGAAGTGCGAGCGTCAGATCCTAAAGCTTTCTTGAGTGACGGAGATGTAATCGGTGCATGGTGGGCAAAACACGCAACTCTCCATCTCGGCAAAACCAAGAACAGAACTGTCACCATTATGAATGTATTTTCCACGCGTTCTCTTCTCGCAAAGCCATATCCAAATCCCGATTCTATACCCCTTCTACCAGAAGGCAAACCTTACAGTAGGTATTCTTCCGGTGTCTCTTTTTAGTCCTATCTGCTTCCGTGTCTGTCTTGATTCTTTAGTTATCAAGTTTAAATGGCGTGCTGACTCCGATATGTTACATAGTTGCGATTTCAGTGGATTCCATACACACATTGATTCCAGCTCATGAACTCCTAACCAAACCATTGAGCCACACCGCTGTTGCCATAAGAAAGTCCATCCAAGAGCAAACTACTAGAGCACAAGTCGAAGCAAGGGCTGCTATGATTCAAAGTAGCAAAATTCCACTCATTTATGGAGGTAGCGACTCTTTCATGTTGGTATTGTCCAACCGTTCGAAAGCTAAGTTCTACGATATTTTTGATTTCTCAGAGGCCGTTGTGACGAAAAATGATCAGACCAAGCCGGTAGAACGTATTGGTCGGCCTACTTTTATATGTGCTCTCTCAATTATAAACGGTTTGAGCGTTCGGGACAATGCACTGATCGACGGACCGGCAAGTATAAGACTACCTATAGGTCTTAACAGCAAAAATTATAGGATTTTACGTGTAGTACTAGTATACTATAAGTGTTACGAGGCACTGTATTATATTTTCCCTAGCAATCGAATATACGACCTTTTCCTCGTCTATCCCAAGAACCTTACTAGAAGGATAACCTCGTTTATATCCTTGAGGATATGTTCCCCGCCAGTATCATTGTAGACATGGTTCGGCACTTGGAATACGATTCCAAGGATTCCAAGATTCCATTCCAAGGTGGAATATTCCAAGGTGTGAGGCTTTGGAATTTGGAATTCCAATTAGAATATATATATATATATATATAGATTGACCAATAAGAGGGCTCTATTTGTGCCGAAGTGACAAGTGAATTAATTGTTTCCTACACCTAATTAATTATCGTCATCTCTCGTAAATAACTCTAAAGCCTTAATCTCCTTATCCGTCAATTCACTTAATATATCCTTACAAACAATACCCTAATCGCTAGTGTTGCGATATTGCTATATTCACTCGTTTGTACTTGTTTGTATGGGGGAATCAGGTGACCTACGGGTAGAACCCGTAGCCCACACTCTACTTGGTTCTATATACAAAATACGAGTACAATACCAGATTATTGTACCTTGTATCTTGACTTTGTAGTCAACCAACAGCTAGAGTTGTGGTGTTGATGGTAAGGTCAAACGTAGGCTTTCTATTGGTCGAGCGGACCGGAACAACTATTTTACAGGTCATGTGACAAATTCTAAAGGGAATTCTAAATTCTAAGCTGGAATTTTGGAATATTCTAAGACCTCTTCAAGTTGGAATGGAATATTCCAAGGGGGGTCTTGGAATGGAATGGAATTCCAAGTACCGAACCATGATTGTAGAAGGGTTTACCTGTACTAGAAGCTCGTTTCTTGCTTTTGGTGCCTCGTGGTAGACAAGAGATTTGTCAGTAAAAGGCCTGACTGTTCTAGCTTTCTAGCTTTCTAGCTTTCTATCTTTAATTACTGGTAATTGATCTGGAGAATTTGGATAAATATAAATTAAAT
Organism: Hymenoscyphus linearis; assembly: GCA_900536425.1. Lineage (NCBI taxonomy): Eukaryota > Fungi > Ascomycota > Leotiomycetes > Helotiales > Helotiaceae > Hymenoscyphus > Hymenoscyphus linearis. The sequence goes on along the minus strand of UNPR01000091.1, from coordinate 7,560 downwards.
ATCCAAACAATTAATCGAGCATTCGAAGACAAATGAAATAATTGTTATAGACATCTAGGTCAACCACCTAAATTGAAAATAGGGAGGAAAGTGAAATAAAGGGAGATGTATTGCCGTCACCTTTCTCATCCACAGTATGCTGCTCCTACAGTACGACCAAAGTGTAGATAATCTCTCCAAAACGTTACAATTCAAGTCAAGATGGTATCTGATTTTCGGGCCGAGAAAGTGAGTGCACATTGGACGGCCCCGAATTTCAACCTCGCGTCAAGCTCAATTAGGAATACATGATCACACTATTCCATAAATTTTCTTCTTATTTTACCTTTGTTGGTTTGTAAGTCTCGATTTGTTTTATGTTTATTGGTATCTTAGTCTACCAGAAGGATCCTGCTTAAAGAGTCAGATCATCCCAAAGTACCTTAAAGGAGAGCCGGGGGTTTCTACAACGGTCCCACGACGGTAATATGATAGTTAAAAATATATAAGTATTATAATAAGATAACGGCCCCTTGACAGTTTCATCGTCGTTATAAAGTTAGAACTCTTATATTTAAGAACTGTTTAAGGACGATTTAAATTTTGAGGATCATGTTCTAAGGGAAGTATTATATAATAAAATCGTCCTAGGGGTAAAGAGTTTTTATAAATTAATCGTTAGCTAATATAACGATCCCTCTTAATAAAAATCGTCGTAATTTAAAAACAGTTATATAAAATAGAAATGGTTGTTGTAGCGAATAGTGCTGGCTAATAGGAATGATTATAGGAGCATTCCGAGAGCGTCCTAGGAGCATTCCGGGACCATCGTAGGACTATTACTAGCTCTATAATCATGTACTACCACCACAATTTTACCTAGGTATTTGTTACGATTTACACATCTATAGAGGTCTCGACCGGAGGTTCTATATTAATTAAATTAATTTTATACTATATCTACGTCTACTACTACTACTACCTACGTCTACTACTATCTACGTCTACTACCCTTGTGTTACCTTGTTCTGTCGTTCGTCGGTGTTAGGTTCGAGGTTCGAGGATTAAGGTTCGAGGTGTTCGAGGTGTTCGAGGTATTCGAGGTGTTCGAGGTTCGAGGATTGTAGTTCGAGGATTGAGGTGCGATGATTGTAGTTCGAGGTGTTCGAGGATTGTAGATCGAGGATTGAGGTGCGATGATTGTAGTTCGAGGATTGAGGTTCGAGGTGTTCGAGGTGTTCGAGGTGTTCGAGGTGCGATGATTGTAGTTCGAGGATTGTAGCCAGCCAGCCAGCTAGACACCTAAACAGCGAGACAGCCAGCGAGAGAGCCAGCCAGCCAGCCAGCCACCTAGATAGGTAGACAGCTAGACAAGTAGTAAGCTAGAAAGGACAAGAAGGCTTAATTCTTTAAAGAATATCCTAAGGCTCTATTCTAAAACGTTACAATTTTATATAATTTTAGTACTACTATAGGCAGGTCGAGTATACGTTTATACTAATGTTTATCTTAAAATCTATAATATACTAATATATACCCTAGTATAAAAAAACCTATATTCTTAATAGCGCTTACGTAACACTGTTCGCTCTAAAATTATATAAAAAGGAACGAATTTATATTAACGTGTCTTATAGATCTAGGTTTAAGGTTTAAGGTATTAGAGGTTCGAGGATTATAGATCGAAGATCGTATAAGAGCCTAAGAGCGTTAGGTCTCGAGCTCTCGATTTTAAAGTTAGTAAAAGCTATATTTAGGTAAAAAAAATAAAGTATAAACCTAAGAAGGTTATATAGTTATAGTTAAAGATTAGGTAGACGTAGTATATAAACGGTTAGTATTATAGTATTAACCTAAAAAAAGTCTATAGAGTAGGGCGTCTAGGGTAGTAGGGTACGTAAGGTTAGTAGCGCCGCCTTCTACTTTTACTATATTATATAATTCTAAAACTCTATATTATATAGAGTATAAACTTAGCTGTACCCCTATATTTCTTAGAAACTTCTATAGAGCTAGCCTCTCTCCTAGCCTCCTTTAAGAACCTTAAAACACCTATAAAGAACGTTATAGGTAAGCTTTTTATTATATATTATAGATATCTAATCTTTTATAGTCTTTTTCTTTTCTATTCTATACGTTTCCGCCCTTATGAAACTATTATATCTATACTAGCCGCGCTATATACGTCCTTCTAAGGCCCTAGCGAGCCTATAGCTATATATATTATATATTATTATAGAATTATAGATCTCTACTAACTACGCTAATAAATAGCTAACAACCCTAACTAGAAGTGGCTTAAATAATAGCTCTAATACAGAAAATAGTATATTATTTTTACCTAATACTACCCTAAGTTTAAGCTCTAATAATTTATCTAACCTAAATAAGGAAAAACGAGGTCCTACTAAAGTCCTTAGTTAAGTAGAGATAATAAGACTTAACTTTAATAATATAAGCTTATAGAATAAAATATTAGACCTAGCTTATAGGCTCGCTACTAATAACTATCTATATAAGCTTAATACTAAAAATACTATTACTATTATCTAGAAACTCCTACCTAGATTAAGTTCTAAGAATAACGCCTATAAGCTCTTATAACGTAAGATCGGCGCTACCTATCGCTTATTCTAGTATAAGTTAAGCGAACACGCTAAGGTATATCTTTCTCCCTCTAATTCTCCTCCTTTATATATAGTCTATAGACTAACTTTTATTAGATATATATATAATTAGTAATAGATAAAGATATTTGTTAGTACAAAAGACTGTTAGGTCCTAGGTTGTTGGTTAAATAATAGATTATGATTTCAGAAGGACTAGCTACTTGATTATATAGTAGGATATTTGGTGGCGTTACTAGGGTTCGTCAGCTCGCCAGGGCTGATCACGTGATCCCTTCTAAACTGTGCTACATTAAGATCCTATTCACTTATCCTTATTCTATATACGCCACATCTAGAATCTATTTACTTGTCTCTTACCATATCTAGAACCTATTTACTTATCCCTCGTCGCAACAATATTTAACTCTTAAATAGTAGTACACTCAAGGATTTTATAGAGGACTTAGATAGTAAAAATATTACTAATTTCTTTACTATAAAATATAATAAGGAGAATCTATTAGTAGTCTTTTATATAGTTAAGGGCTACCTCTAGTTAGAAAAGTATAAGAAGCCGGCGAAGTAGTTTTTAAAGAATATTTACTTATAGGTCTATATATATATATACTTATATATATTATAGATAAGGAAGAAGTTTTATAATACTATACTTAACTTATAAGATAAGTATTTTAACTTTCTTAAATTATATACTACCCTTAAGTAGCTAGACAATTAATAAAAGCTAGTTAAAGATATAGATAGAAACTTTATCTATCTATATCTTATTACTAAGAGTTAATTCTTATTTAAAGATAGACTATATATTAAAACCTAGAAGAAGAGGGGTAAAGGACGTATTATTTTAACGGTTGAAAATAGATTATATAACGTCGAAAGAGATCGCCCTACCGACAAGGATCCTAATAATCCTTTTATAGATAGTAATATATCTATATCTAGAATAGGTACTATTAGTAGTATAGTCGCTACTAGTACTTAAAAGATTCTTTAAATAGTAATAAATTGTCGGCTATACTTTTATCTTTTAAGTTTAATAAAGAGGAGCTTTTTTACTATTCTTATAGAGGAGGAATCTATAAATTAGCTTTATTTACTTTTTTTTTAATAAATTATAAAAGCTATATTTATCGGCTTTTAATATAGCTTCTTATAGGCGATAAGAAACAGAGGATTATTTATAGTATTTATTTAAAGGAGTTAGTAATACCTATTTACTTTTTTTCCTTTATAGTCTAAAGGCTATTATTAGGGCTGTTATAATACCTAATATATAGCTATTCTATAGTGTTAGAATATACCTTATTACGTAGCGTAGGCTAGCTGTCAGGGAATCACTAGAAGCGTGTAAAAGACTACTCTAGAATAAGGTTGAGATTGATCGCGAGCCTTCTAAGAAAGTCCTAGAGCTAGCTAATATTTATAGTCTACAACAAAGAATCCACGCTATACCCGATTAGGCTAATTGGGGAAGCTCCATCTATAACAACATCTAAAACAACATTCACTAAGCGAGTCAACAAACCCACACGTGACCACATTCAATCCACAAATCTATACGTAACCACATTCAATCTATAACCTACACGTGACTACATTCACCTAAGCCTCGAGCCCTCACACTAGCTACGCGTATTAACTCCTTATTTCTAGCTATAGGCTATATACCTTGCTAAAACGTATACCGTATATATAAGCTAAATTACACTACTATATACCTTATACTATATATACTAACTAACACGCTATAATATAGCTAACGTATTATAATATAATATATATATAAGCTTACAAGTATAAGAGAGAGAAGCGCTTCTAGATATATTAAAGACTAGTAGCTAGTACTTAGATAAGACGAATATAATATAATATAACTATAAAGGATTACTATTATATTTGTCCTATTAACCTATAGTTGAACTAATATATAGAGTTGCCCTTAGTACTTTAAACAAACAATTTTTTAAGTTACTATATTAATATACCTACTATAGACAGGTCTCTTACTTCTATTTACAGCCTAGAAGCTAATTAAAACGATTCTTAACTTAGCGCTTAGTAACGATTATACAATTATCCTATAACAGTAATATAACAGGTATCTAAACTTAACTACCCTAAATATTTAACGCTTATAAATTTTTAACAATACTATTACGATTATTCTTTTTAGAAGTATGTTACTTCTTATAATCGTAACAAACAGCAAACAATTATAAATAAGAACTGTCTTATACCTATTATAGGTGGCGTAATCGTCCTAGAACGTAGGAAATGATAGTACAATAGTTCTAATAAGGGAACGCTTAGCTCTGACCATGGTTCTTAGTAGGAATTATCACCTAACTATTACCTATAGGAATTATTCTCGCTTACAACTGTATACAAAAGAAATAGTCCTAGCATGATTACCTAGTATCTCTATTACGAAATTTCGAATTCTTCTAACTGAGAATGATGATATAATACGTATATAGAGTAACGATTAATTTGTAGGATAATTCATAAGCTGTAACAATTACTTAAGCTGTACGCTCCTAGAACGCTCCTGGAACGGAGCCTGCTTAGTAACCAGCATGCGACCGTCGTAAAAACCCCCCCCTCTCCTTTAAGGTACAGTACAGGGTTGATTGAATATTTCACAGTAGATAGTTATGACGGCGAGAGCTGATTTAGATGTTGGTGCCCCAATCTGGTCCCAAGTTATTCTTCTATCGGTTAGACTTACTTTCCAACTTGTATTTAGGCAGACCCAATTTCGGCCCGGTCCAAATTTAGAACCATTTAGCCGAGTGAAGTCGTGTACTGGGAAGATAACCCTATATACAAATATCGTTCAACACTCTGTCTGGTGAACCTGCCAGTTTTGCCAGGACAAATTTCCCGACCATCCTTGACGGTCGGATATCCCATGATACGCCAGTTTCGACATTCGATACGGCTTCCTCGCCATTTGACCCCGAATATACCAAGGGACAAAATCCAACTTGGACTCAGATCATCAAGTACCCAAATGTGCCCCCCTCAAAGTTTGACGTCGAGGTCAAAGAAAGGCCTATCGAGGTGACCATAAATGATCAATCACTTTTCGTCTCTGGTGGCACCAAAGTCCAGACTGGATTTCGTCGTGCAGGTCTCCTCTTGGGTAATGGGTCTGATGCCAGCAATACCGGAATCAGAACGTTCCATTGGAGTATTCGTCAAGATCCTAGCAGGAAGTTAAATCTCACGCATGAGTACATGCTTGTTTGGCATGAAGCCAATGATTATGCAAGTAATCAATGGAGTTTAAATATGTTAGAGCAGGACAAACCCAAGGATACCAATGTATCCACGATTGCATTGGATAAGAATCTGTGGAGGATTTTGGATCGAAAAAACAATGTCATCTGGACCGGCTTGGTCAATTTGAATGAATGGGAAAACTTTGGAATAATCATGGATCATGAGAAGAAGTGAGTTCAACTATCGCGTTCTCCTATAATAAAGCTGGTAACTGACCTACTTTAGCACTCTTCAAATATTCTACTCAAAAGGCTATAAACCCCTACAAGCAGTCACCAAATCTTTCCCAAATGATAATAGTGGTGGGGGGCAATTCCAGATCGGGGTGCTGAAAAAGCCAACCGAAACTGAGAGTGTGGTATTTGATGACTTCCAAGAAGCAGGCATTCATGAGGGCCAGATTTATGGTGGGATTTTTGTTGAGGATGGTAATAAAGAATGTGTTTGTCGATGACTCGAGCATGAGAGCGAATCTGATGTTGGCCTACCAGACGATGATCTCGAGTTGGATTCCGATTCTCGGTCTGGCGAGCGTGAGGCCATTCTGGGAGAGGCTGGGGAGATAATTGATGACGACGAGGAAGAATCCGAAGAAATGGAGTCGGATACTGAGATTCCAGGCGAAAATCGGAATGTAGACAGGGCCGTACCTAAAGCTTTAATAATATAAACGAGTTTACTCTTTTTGTCTGTAGTATAAAACTAGCAATGGCAGTCGAGAGTCAACCTCTACTACAGACAAACTATCGAACAAACCAAAACCCTCTTTTAACTGCTATAGAAACTAAGGTAGAATATCGAAGTTGATCTATATCGATTTCCAATACCCCTGGTAGAACAGGCGTGTATCGTCCGCTACGTTGTTAGATATAAGATGAAACTTCACAATATCTTACAGGAAAATGATGCGTATAAATGATGCGAATAACTGAATAGGTACGGAGAAAATCTGAATGTCTATTGTTCTGAGCGATTGAAACTAGTAGGTATTTAATTTGAATTCACAGAGCAGTACGCTACTATTATTTCATGTGTTTGCTTAACCAGGGCCGAGATTGTAGCATGTCACAGAGCACATGCGCAACGAGAACACCGAGAGCCCGAAGGCACTACTCCAGGTATACCACCAAATTGATTGATATTTAATCTACCACTGGGCGCCAGATGGAAGCTTGAGAGCGAGGACCGACGATTTGCGATAGCGGTCGTAGAGACTTGAAGTTGGCACAATGAATCAAAAAAGAATGATGAATGATTCAATGTTGCCCCCCACAAACCGGGCACTTTCGATGGGTTCCTTTTACACTCTTGGTCCTCGCGATACCAATTCTCGAAATCGAAAGATACTTCAAAGTCAAACCTTCTCGTAAAGATTTCATTCCTGCTCAGTCGCGATTACATGATTGAGCAAAACAAAAACAAAAACAACTCTACTTTTGCGCAGAAACCACGAGAATTGCCACGATACAATCAAGTATAATAGATATAATAATCCCTCAGCAAAAAATGGCAAAACTTAAGGGTCACGGTAAACCGTGTCTTAAGAAACCCCCTCACCCCCTAAATGGGCGTTTATTGGGGATTTTTTTAGAACTGAGGACTGCCATATTATCGCACATCTCAGAGAGCATCGCAGGAACCCCCGTGTGGGGAGAAACGCCATCTT
>UNPR01000158.1:0-118201 GCA_900536425.1 Hymenoscyphus linearis | reverse complement strand
GGTTAACTATCTAGAACAAAACTATAAGGAGTTAGGAAGTAAGCACCTCTCTAATTTATACGATAAATATTAGAACCTCGAACTTTATAATTGTAAAGACATTATCGATTACTTATAACAACTAACCAAAATTAAAGTCGAGTTATACAATATCGAAACTATTACTATTTATAATACGCTTTATATCTAAAAATTTGTTAAAGGACTAGGTCCTAGATATAAACAGTAGTATACGAACTACCTCTTAAACTATAACCTTACAAAGGTCAAATACGACGACACCGTATATAACGCTATAGCTTAGGAATTAGATAAAGATCCCTTGTTATTTAATTCCTACTCGCTAAGCGTATAAGCTAGGACTAGTCGTTAAACTAGTATAAAATTTACTAAGACCGCCAACCCTAATTAGGTACTTAAAACTAGGACTAAGATACAGAGATACTATACACATTATAACAAGCCTTACTACGACGTTACAGGCTGTAGAACGCTACACCCTCACCTTACAAAACAGTACCCCAATAAGCGGCAGCGAAAAACAAGTAAAGAAGTCGACAAAACAGTTACTGTAGCTATAGTACATTCGAGACCTTCAGGAACATCTAAATCCCTGGTAAAAGATTAGATAATTAACTTAGGTTGTTCTTAACATATATACTCTTCCTTAGAGTGGTTTTTACCAGAAACACTTCGCCCTATTTCACACAAGATAAGTAGTCTAGGAGGGCTTAAACTCGTCCTAAAATCTATTAGAACAGTCAAGTTGATTTACAAAGGACGTAAGGGACAGTATATAGTCTATATCTAAAATGTTTTATATATACCGATAGGACTACTAAACTTGTTGTCTTTAAGTTAACTACTTCGACGTAAAGCTTAAATCACCTTCTCTATAGAACTCGCTATAATATCGTTTACAAATGATACGATATTTATAACAATTTACGAAGGCCTCTATAGAGTTCAACTCCTTTAAAACACCTACTTATTCGCTAGAGCCTCCTACTAAATACTTAACAAAAAATTGGTAATTGACTAGTATAGGAAACTAGGTCACTTAAGTACTACCAACCTCGAAAAGCTATAGAAGATAAGTATAGGAATAGACTTATATTCTAAACCAGACAATACTGTTTTATGTAAAGCTTGTGTTAAAGGAAAGTACACAGATACTTCTCACAAGGCTTATATAAAACCTAGTCGCTATAAGATAGATTTAATTTACTTCGATCTTGCTAGTCCGATGCGAATTCTAGGACTATAAAATAAACAATACATATTAGCCGTTATAGAAGATAACACAAGAGCCTCCGAAGTCATACTATTACAGTCAAAAGACTAAACCCTTAATAAGCTCAAAGGATATAAACAGCACAACGAACACGGCAATTGTACAATATCACGAATACGGTGCGATCCTGCCGGCGAACAAAGTAGCTTGTTGTTTACCGACTGGGCTAAGTCAGCAGGCATTCGAGTAGAATATGCCACTACAGCTTCTTAGCAACAGAATAGAGTGGCGGAAAGACTGATTCGTACTATTATAGACAAGGCTCTTCTAATGCTATTAGAGAGTACCTTAAACAAGAGATACTAGACAGAGGTAGTTAGAACGGCGAATTATCTTCGCAATAGATCACCTGTTGCCTCTATCAACAAGACCCCTTTCGAGGCCTAGACTAGTACTAAGCTAGACTTAAAACACCTAGTTCTATTTAGCACTCCTTACTTGTTCTAAAGAGGATCCTAGTATAAAACACTAAAACTCGAATCTAAGGTAGACAGGGGCTTTATAGTAGGATATAAGGGAAGCCATATATATCGAATCTTGTTTAATAGTAAAATTATCCGCCGTATAAATGTCTAGTTCACTATAAAAGATCTAGCTACAACTCCTAGGGGGGAAGACTTATAAGAACTACTAGACCTCTACCCTACTAAGACCTACGAATATAAGGCGGCTACACCTATTAAAAGGGACGCTATTAGGCCTTTACCCGAGGGATCAGAAGAAGAGGTATTAGACAACGACGAAACTTTTAATACTAAAAATTCGTAGAGCCTACCTATTTTACGTGGTAACCGTAAAACTCGAACATACGATTTTTCTCGGCGAGGTCGAGGGACATTTAAGTCTTAGGTACTACTACTACAATTAAAAATAGACACTAAGGAACCTACCACCTACAAAGAGGCTATATCTTCACTAGATTCAGCCTAATAGATTATAGCTATAGAAGACGAGTACAATTTACTAGTAGAGAATAAAACCTAGGAACTAACACCCCTGCCTAACTACCGTAAAGCCCTTGGTAGGCGCTAGGTATACAAAGTCAAAAGAAACTCTACAAATTAGATTATAAGATATAAGGCTCGCTAGGTGGTTTAAGGTTTTACTTAGCAGGAAGGAATCGACTTTAATAAGACCTTCGCATCTGTTATCAAGCCTATAACATATAAAGCTTTATTTACACTCGCGGCTTTAGAAGACTTAGAAATAGAGCAAATAGATGTTAAAACAGCCTTCCTCTATAGAAAGGTCGAAGAAGAAATATATATCCGCTAACCTACTAGTTTTATTACTACTCCATCGACAACAACTTTATCGCCTATAGTATATAAGCTTGTTAAGGCCTTATATAGGCTAAAGTAGGCGCCAAGAATCTAGTATAACACCTTGTTAGCTACACTATAACAACTAGGATTTACACCTTTAATATAAGACATAAGTGTCTTTAAAAACAGACGTACATTTATTACTATTTATATAGATAATATCCTCCTTATTAGACCTAACATTAACTACATCTTATCGCTAAAACTTCACTTTATAGGACCTTTAAAATAACAGATATAAGACCGCTATCTTATTATCTTAGAATAAATATAGTACGTGATCGACGAAACAAGGTTATTCGCTTAGATTAAAAAGCGTATATCGAGCGGGTTTTAGAACAATTTAGCATAAGCAAATGTAACCCTTCTACGCTACCTATAGACCTAAATTACAGACCAGAAACAGCTTCGAATACTAACAGACCTAGCCAAGCTAATATTACTAATTACCAGCAAAAAATTAGTAGTCTTATATATATTATACTAGGTACTCGACCGGACATAGCCTATGTAGTTTCTATACTAAGCCGATACTCCCACCAACTAACAAAAAGTCACCACTAAGCTCTCTAAAAGCTCTTCAGATACTTACAAGGTATACTTAACTTTATACTAAAATTTAAAGGTTAATATATCGATCTTCGAGGATAGACGGACGCTAGCTAGGGGGACGACAAAAACATAAGTAGATCGACCTTAGGATATCTATTTAATCTTAGGAGCGGTATATTATAGAGCTCTAAACGGCAAGGAACTGTTGCCTTGTCAACATACGAGGCAGAGTTATTTGGTCAGACTTTAGCTGCGAAAGAAGCTATTTAGTTATAAGAACTATTACAGGAACTGACAGATCAACAACCCACTTAACCTACGACTATATTCGCTAATAACCAGGGGGCAATTGCGTTATTAAAAAACCCCCACCACACACCTCGGACTAAACACGTTGGAATCCAATATCGCTAGCAGCAAGAACAGATGGGTTCACCAAAGCTCTCCCACGTCAAGGGTTCCAAAAGTTCCGGCAGGGCCTAGGTGTTGAACGCTAGGAATAGCCTCATGTTATTCATATTATTTATCTTATTTAAAGCTTCATTTTTAGTATAGAAGAAGGGGGCTGTTAAAGATCACATGTGATCTCTATTATCTTCCACACCAAACTCTCTTTATCTCTAGTAGTATATAATCTAGCTATACCCCATTTCAATATATTCAAGGCTTTTACCACCGTTCATATACCTTCAACAAGACTCCAGGTATCAGAAGTTCTATTTATGCTCTATACAGAAGACAAGGAAGGGTAAAAGACAAAAAGAATACCTAATTAATGTTCTTGATAATTTATGGCACAATTGCCACCGATGTAATCTTACAACTTACTTCACTAGTTCATTGGAGAATTACGAGGGAAGTGATGTCCTCTCATTAATAATTAGTGGTCTTTCTATCTCTCTCTATTGTTATTAATTAATAGGTGGTGTTTCTGTTTAGATCTAACCCGGTATATATAACCTCCACTCCCCAAAGAACCACACGCAATATATATCTCTCCTCGCTCAATTTCCCTCTCATCCACTTCACTTTACAGAACCCCTTCTCCATTCTCCATCCTCAAAATCCCATAACCTCACAACCTCATAAAGTCTCGCTAACTTGCCAACTCCCACTCACACCTTCTTCCAACATCCACTCGGATTCTTCCCTCCCCTCCCAACTTCCCAAGAATCCCAAGAATCCCAAACCCATCACAGGTGGAGGTGCCAATAAAACGCGTAAACCAAATAGTGGAGCAGACCCCAAAACCCCAACAAATCACCCTCCCCTCCCAAGAAAAATCAAGAAAAATCAAGAAAAATCAAGCAAAAATCAAGCCTCAAATACTCCGTATCCCGATTACTCGCCCACAAACCAACCAACCAATCAGTGAGTGCACGTTTCATTGGCACTCTGAGCGCCGGCCGCATGTGATAATCGTATCAAGAACGAAGTTTGTCCAGTAAGACACCGACCGATACCGTACTGTACCTCCTATGGGCTATGAATATATATATAATTTCTTCAAAGAACTCTTACGAATTTCTCCAAAAAAAACTAAAACTTTCCCGAGCCAAAAAAAAGATAAAATTCCCTAGTCTCGTGGTCTCATAAAGTAAAATACACTCATCCCAAACCCCATCGTCATTTTCATTTCCCGTTCAATCCCCATCCTTTCATCCACACAATGAAAACCGATCTCCCTAATTACATTATAATAACCAATGCCCAAGATTAACACTGATTCCCAAAAAAGAAAGAAAGACGTGGACCCCCTCCAGCCATCATATCTACCTCGATAACCAACCACTTTCCATCTCATTCTCGAAAACATCCAACCATCTTAACGAAAAAAGCTCCGAATGCCTTCTGGTACCATCCGGCTGCTTTTCACGAACCCGCGGTTCTTTTTGATAGGTTTCTGCGCAGATGCTGGGGCATGCACCCCAACATTCTCTTTCTCCTCAACCAGCATATCCGGAACGCTTGCGAGAGGTGGTGCAACCCGACTGGCGCTGTTCTGACCAAAGCTGTTTGCACTAGAGGTTCTGAGCGGAGGAGTGATAATTCTCTTCCCGTCTTGAACCCAGCTCTTCTTCGTCAATGTAGCTACCCTCCTCAATGTACTTGCCGGGCTTCCATGAGATCCACTTCGTAAACCTGGAAGAGTATCGAAGGAACCAGTGCGGAGATTCTCCTTGAACTCCTTTTCATCCTGAATGACGGAAAGTCGCGAACTAATCAATTCATCTGGCTCGTGGACGTTCAATATCTCACTTGAATTCGGATCTGCTCGATGCGGAGAATTGTTGTCGTTGTCATTCTCATCGTCCGTCATCTTCTGCAAACTTGCGATGCTGCCAGATCGTTTAGTAAAGTTACTTGTGATGCTTGCAACACTAAGCTTGCGCATCATCGAACTAGCTGACGCGCGAACAAGGTGTTCACTGCGCGCTCGACCACTCATTCCAGGATATGGAAGAATATCTCGAGTCCAGACATCAGCGAGTAAGCCTTCTAGTTTTATACGTTCGGCACGAGCAGATGCAATGATTGGTATACGATTTGTCGTGAGAAGAGATTGTGATCTGTTGATATTTGCGGACGAGGCTGATTCTTTGAAGGCGTTTGTGTTCTTGATTATGACCTGGCAAAGTCCAGACATTGGGCCAACTGTTGTTGCTCTATGAATTGATAATCTTCTGGCGATGGTGCCTTGAAAAGGTTAGCGAACTTGAAAAAAGGAATCATTTCACCGTACACAGTTCAACCTACCCGGTTTTCCAAAAACTGCGCCCATTGGTTTGATGGGAAGTGTTAAGGATGTAAGTATCGCCTGCTCTCCTGCATCGAGCGGATCTCTGCATGAGTGATCCGTCAAACGACTTCGCCATTCCAGCTCTTCCTTTGGAGAACACGCGCTCATTGTGGTCTCGAACAATTGATGGTCGCACTCGAAAACCAGTTTCCATGAGAATGGAACTGTATGGCATTGTAGTCCTGTAACACAAATCAGAAGCTATGATTTAAATAGAACCCGAGCAACTCACCCCTTCCATTGTCAACCTCCTCGATTCTAATTTCATGCAGCGCAATACAAGCTTGAATTGTATAAGCTTGTTCTAGTTTTGTGACCGATGCCAGAATGAGGAAATCACGGTAGAGTAAGCTGATCAGGTATTGTCCATCAGCGCCGTCTTTCGTTTGCCAAGAGACATGGAGGACACCACAGAGATGCACTCTCCCAAGAGAACGAATTGCGCTCTTGGAAAGGGCTTCAGGCTGAGGAAAGATTAGCCTCTTATTTCATTCAATTTATTTAGGGTTATCATACCATTTCCGGGAAAGAGAGCCGATCCTGGAGGATCCATGACTTTTCCATAATGACTTTCATGCGTGGGTCATCGGTGGCTCTATTGATCTCGGTAGTTGCTTCTCGAAGTCGAACCAAGACATTCTCAATCACTCCGTGAGAATCAGGGCAGTCCACGACTGGAGTTTGCTTCAGGAGTTCGGCAAAAAGGAGAGGATACTTGCAGACTCTCTGGATAGGCTACAGTGGTGTTAGAAATGGCTGACATATCTGGAGAGAAGACTGACCTTGACAAGCAAGTCACCAATGGTGAGAGACTTTTTGGACCCATTTTGCTGATTATTGATGGAAGCTAACGAGGACGCGAGTGCTTCGAGCCCTTTCTGATACACCTCCCACTGTGGAATTGTTCTATACGTGGAAGCAACGTCTTTGATCATCATTTCGTACTTGGCGCCATATTCTTCGTAAATAAAGAAACGACTCATCTTCAATCATTACTATCAGTCCGCGTACCCATATAATATTGAGAGGTATATTTACCTTTCTTGCAAAGACATTGGCAACTTCCGCGGCAATCTTTGGTTCGGAAGTCATACCGGGGATTTTCTGAAGCCAAGCTGGTCCTCTGGCGTTCTCTGGAACAGCATCGAGACTTCGCCAGCGATTATGACCGCCGCTGACAGGAGGTGAGAGTGTCGCTTCGGTACAATCCACTTGCGTGTATTCCGAATGGGGAACGACTCTGTGTAGATCACCAAGAAGTTCCTCGTGAAGCTCGACTATTTCATTGAGATTTCGATTGATGGATGTTCGAAGACTTAATGACAGACTGGGAATAGATGCCAAAAGTGTGACATAGACCTATACTAGTTAGGGGCGAGTGGCCTGAGAGAGAAAAGGCAGTGGGAGAATGGAGTGCGCATACATTCATCAAAAATTTCACATCAGCAAGATAGCTTTCTTCACTACTGATGATCTCCTCCAGAACTCGACGGCGTTGCAGTAACCGGTTTGTGACAGCTTGATCAATCACCGCACCTCTAGCAAGATACCCACTGTCCTCCGATAGTCGGCCAACAAGAGATGTATTGTTGCTGCGGTCTGTTTTGTGGTTACGAGAGGATACTGCTGTTCTCCTAGAGCGTGGAGCAATGCTGATACTCGCTAAGCTGATACTGGCACTTTTCACTGCCGTAACGAAACCAAATGAAGAACCCGAAGAAGACTTTTTGTGATCAAACTTTCTTTGTGCAGCAGCAGGCGAGTCGATATATTCTTTCTTCAACACAGTTTCGGTGGTCTCGCAGCTCACGGTGTTTCTTCTCTGGCCTGCTCGGCGTTGTATGGACTTGACCCATTTATTGAATGGAACGCCAGGGATATCCGAATCCAATGGCAAAGAATGATTTGCAAAAAGTTCAGCATCATCAAGAGAAAATCGATGGGTGATCGGTCTATCTTCTGGTTGCGTGTTCTCGGCGTTGAATGACAATCCTAAAGCAGCTATATTATCCAAAGTGTTCCAAATCTCGCCACAATCACTGTCCGCAGCTGAACCCCCCACATTCGCGTCTAGATCGACATCGAGGAGGCTAGCATCGTCCAAGCCAATCTTCTCATGTGAGGGGGGAATAATTGGCGTTCCCCAGCCGGTCTTGTGGGAGATATGAGAGGAACTCCGCCGGATTCGTGTTGGGGTCGAGAGACCTGGGTTGGTGCCCTGAGGGGGTATGGTAGGAAAATCCATTATGTGAGTGAGGAGAAAGACCAAGAAATGTTAATACAAAATTCGTCCCAAGAAACCAAGAAAGTCTGGCTGCATCAAAACATGCTTTGCAAGATGAGAAATGGGGATGGAGAGAGAGGAGAGGGAGAGAGAGGATGTATAGATTTCAAGGTCGGGAGGAATTGAGTCCAAAGACGCTAACTTGAGTTCGTCTTTGGGAAAGGAAGTTGCGATAGACAGCACCTTCCATCTTGGAAAGAAAATAGATGTAGGAAGAGAAAGATGAATGGAAGCTCTGAAGTTCAACATATGACGTTTCGAGGATTTCTTAGGAAGGCTCGACCACATCTAGATCTGTTGATACTGCAGTGTCCGCGCCTTAGTAACCTAGGTAACTTGAAGCCACTAAAGCTAACATCCGATCTTCCGAAGGGAACTAGTTATAGTACCACATCTCAGCAACAGATTTGTTCACGAAAAGAATTCCAGGAAAGATCTCCTGTTGCTGGAAAAGAAATGTTGTTCAACAGATGCACCTCGATTATTATAAGCGGAGGGTGGTGTGCCAGAGGGCGTGCCGATATCGATTTTGCTGGGCAAGTTGTATTGTGAGTGGGAAGGAGGGGAACCATGGTGTAACATATAATCTTTTGATCTTCTTCTCTGGTTGGGTGTTGTTGAATCAGTGCCTTTGTTGATTCTGAGATAGCTTCATATTCGGAGGTGCTTCGTGTGTAGTAGGTCGGATTGAAGATGTCATGGTAATGATGGCCCACAGTCCACAATTCTTGGACTTTTCGAAATTGCTGAAATATGGAGAAGAAGAGGATGAGAATGAGAGAAGATTAATATCCGGGTTGGAAGTTCCTACCTATGAACACTACAGGTGTGTCGAAGTGACTTTCAAGATATCGCTAATTTCCCCTTTTAGCTATATCCATGACCAGGTACTAACCGAAGTCGTATCTGGTCCATAGTTACCACCCAATAAAGCAATATTCTAGCACTCAAAAGGAATTCGATCTAAATAAATAAGACTCCGTTGATTTGGGATGTACTCGAGTAATACTTATGATTCCCGTCAGTTCATGCCGCTTTTCAGATAAATGGTGGCGCTAGGCTTGGCCAATCACGGCTCTTCGTGTAAGAAACTGAATTACCCCGCCAAAACGCGGCATTCTGCAGCCTGATGCTTCAAGGCTGAACACCTGGGCAACTCAACTCAACTCTCTTCAACTAAAACCTACCATCAAGAAATGGGATTGCCACTCAGAATGGAAAACCTACACGCTCCCACAGTTCAATCCGGACCAACTTCAGGTCCTGCCGGTACAAATGGACTACAAACAAATGGCATGACGTTTGCTCAACTTGATGCGAAGAAGAAGAACATCGAGGCAGAAATGAGCGCCCTTGGAGGAGTCCTGCAGTCGGTAAGCTGTCCGTCCGGTTTTCGAAGTTCCAAAGCTAATGAAAAATAGCATGGAGTGGATATGAATACCAGACTTCTCACTCCCGATGGCTTCCCTCGTGCTGATCTAGATGTCGCGCAAAGTATGTCCTCCCACAGATAGCTCAGCATTCATTGCCAACTTCTCTGCAGTACGAACAACTAGATCCCGTATCATCTACCTACGAAATGACTACAAGACCATCATGGATGTCATCGAGAAGCATATACACGAACACTTTGCGAGGCAGAAGGAGCTGGGAACGGAGGAGGAATCCCTAAAGGGCACAGATGGCACAAACGGTCCAACTGGGATGGACCTCTCGCCCTCAACACCAGCATCACAACCGTCCGGTCCAGCCTTTGCGAAAGTCAACAGCGTAGTTGATAATAGTCCTGCCGACACCGCAGGCTTGAAGGCAGGAGACGTTATTCGTAACTTTGGATACGTGAACAACACCAATCACGATGGACTGAAAAGAGTGGCCGAATGTGTGGCAGGAAATGAAGGGGTAAGAGGCCCTCTCTCGAATCTTCCAAGGGCGTGAGCTAATAAATGAAGCGGGACATATTGGTCAAGATATCTCGAACAGCTGGTTCCCAACAACACGAACTAAATTTGACTCTGGTTCCACGACGTGACTGGGGTGGACGTGGGCTTCTGGGATGCCATATCCTGCCACTCTGATGAATCCCAAGCATCGATGACTCGTTTTACAACGAACCACCAGTAAATCATCGAATTCTCGAACTGGGGATGGTAGTTCCGTTAGGTACATTCCGATATGCTTCAAATGTCATCGGAATTCTCTTCTCAACCACCAGGTATGTATCAACCGGAGTTTCGTAAGCGTCCTTGCGGGTTGGCATTTGGTCGAGGAAAAGTACGGAGATGGTACATCTGTTGAGCGGTCGGATTTTGAGAGGACCTCGCAGGTGCCAGCTCTGTAATTGACCGTGGACACGTCCACCTCCTTCTGGGAGAGTCAGGTTGGGGGGACCAAGTGCAGGTGGCACTGTATGTACAACAACTTTTCAAATATCCAGGAATAGGAATAAGAAAGAACACTTCAATAAATAAAAGATTCTCCACATGATCTCTTGCAACTGCTTGATGAATTGAATGGATGACTCGAGTTGGAAGCTGCCTCCACGCTGAAAATGCGAATCACCACACGTGACCCACCGCTTAGCTAACTTTTACCACCGCCGCGGCCGCCCTCAAGGGCTTGCAGTGATCAAAACATCCTCTGCTGCGAGACCAAATCATACTCCACCACGTCCCCAACGAAAGCGCAGTACTAAAGGTACGGTCACAAACCAACCTCCCTCATCATCAAAACTCGTTCAACACCTGCGAGGACCGCCGTTTCGTGCGCTAACACTTTATCGCAGCCTTGGGATATCTACCTCCTTCCTGTTTACCTCATTTTCGACGACATCACAAAATCACAACCATGACCACTGCAGCAACCGTCCCAACCTTCAAGCTCGTGCTTGTCGGTGATGGAGGAACTGGAAAGGTACGCACATAGGATTCTTTGGATACGTTGTCGCTGTCGCTTCTTGTCGCCCGAGTTCATATCGCTCTGGAAACGATAGTGGTGGCGCATCTCATGATATCGCATCAGCAATCTAACGTTCGATAGACCACCTTCGTCAAGCGCCATTTGACTGGAGAGTTTGAGAAGAAGTATATCGCGACTCTCGGTGTCGAAGTTCACCCTCTCGGATTCAGCACGGTATGTTTGGATGACCCCGCGATGCCGTCACTATCTCTAATATAGACACAGAACTTGGGTCAAATTCAATTCGATGTTTGGGATACCGCAGGACAAGAGAAGTTCGGAGGACTCCGTGACGGATACTACATCAACGGACAGTGCGGTATCATCATGTTCGATGTTACCTCCAGAATCACCTACAAGAACGTCCCCAACTGGCACCGTATGTCTATCTTTCCCACCTGTTTATTCACTTTCACTAATCTTTGCAATCTAGGTGATTTGGTCCGAGTTTGCGAAAACATCCCAATCGTCTTGACCGGAAACAAGGTCGATGTTAAGGAGAGAAAGGTCAAGGCCAAGGCCATCACATTTCACCGAAAGAAGAACCTCCAATACTACGACATCTCTGCCAAGTCCAACTACAACTTCGAGAAGCCCTTCCTCTGGTTGGCCCGTAAACTTGTCGGAAACGCAGCTTTGGTACGTTTGAGACTATGCTTGCATCAATTTTTTACCCCGCTAACATCGTGCTAGGACTTCGTTGCTGCCCCGGCTCTCGCCCCACCAACTGCCACCGTTGACACCGAGTTGCTCGCCACCTACCAGAAGGAGATGGAGGATGCTGCACAAATGCCTCTTCCAGATGAGGATGAGAACGATTTGTAAATGCATACATCGTTCTTCAGGGCGCTAGCCAATTCCGGTTCTCAATAATCCTAGAATGTTGTTTTTTTCGGCGATTTTGCATTTTTGTCGGTTCATCTGGCAGGTAGAAGCAAATTACTTAGGCTCAGTTTTTCTTTCAAGGCATGAAATAATCTTCAACGCGTACCGAGCGTGTAGAATCATTGGGAGGATGGGTGGAGGAAAGTAGGGGGTGGATGGAGGAAATTTCTACGAGCGAATGAACAAAACGATACTTTGAGTTGGCCGAGATATGTCACTGCATTAAGCGGTGGTTTAGTAGCTAGACCCAGAAAAGCCATAGTCCTTGACCCAATTTCTTCCATGACCTGATGATATCGTGATTTCTTTTACTTTACCTACCTAACTACCTACTCGTATCTATGGATAGGTGAGTGGCTGGGGAAATACTGACGCAATCATTTTCTCTCAATTTTTAAGCTTACGGTTCTTGGCCCATTCTTCCCTCCCCCCCACTAATGGACGGGAGCTTAATTCGTGGACGGTGGGTGGAGTGGACTTCTGGAGGCGGTGAGTGAAGAAATGCATGCCCAATGCTCAACCCAATCTACCCCTCTTGTGGATAAATTCAATCTCTTGCACAATTCTATTTTTGTAATATTGGGTTCTGGACCTTGGTCTTTTGGGGTGGTTGGTGGAAGGGGTATTGTGAAGATGGGAGTTTGTTGGCTGTGAGTAGGGTGGTATTAGAATATGTTGGTTTTTCTAGGAGTTGATAATGGAGTTGATATGGAATATGTTTTAGCATACTCAAGAGAGCCTGTTTGAAGTGATTTGAATCTTTTATTTCTTACTGGTATATACAGTACAGTACAGTACGCCTTGATATAAAATAATCTTGTTGCTGGTCAGCTTGGCTGGACTCACAGTAGATGTACAGTACCAGGCATGGAATTTGATATGGAGTATTTATCTGGAAAATCTGCAAACCTATATACAGAGAGAGTGGAATATTGAATATTGTCTAGTAGTGAGGAATAGCAGACTTATTGTTTTGAATCCTTTTAGGACTTAAATTCGTTGGTTCTTCTTCTGGATTGCTGCTAGACTATATTAACGGGGTTTGACAGGGATTTGACAATGAATATGCATACCTATGACGACCTTGTCTAGGAGAAAACATAGGTCGTGAAAGGAGTGCGTTTTTGTAGAGTTAGTAATAGAAGAGACCAGAGGTAGGACAGATGGTTGTTACAGTATGTTTCCTTTTTTGCTGTCACTGCTACTGAAATTGTGAAATACTGAAATACTGAAATTCTGAACAGCAGCAGGGTGATTTATTAATCATGGATAGAAATATCAAGCACTGAGATTTTAAATCAATCCAGTAAACTTCACTTGATAGTAATTTTGGTGAAGATTGTTTTGAATTGATTGTTGATTGTTATGCTTAAAGTAGCTTTATGTTGACTTTGTGCACCTGCCCAGGTGTACAAACAAGCTTAGGCTTGTGCAGAACGCGTCGGGTGGTGGTTGGTCGCGACTTGGAGCATTTATCCTAGTCAGATCAGGTTCCACCATTTCCACTCCCCCATATTCCTCCACCTCACAGTACCTTTCTACCACACCACATCAATTTTCTGTGTGATATTCAGTCTTTTCGTTACGGAATATCACTCTCTTGTATCCACTACTATAGCCATTCTTTGTACCAGACATAATATTATGAACATTGGTTACAATGAGTGACGCGACTTTACCTCCACCCCGCTCCTCACCGCGCCCAGAAACTGATACAAAGGACCATGTGGAAGAAGACAACTCACGTACAGCTAGTGTCCACCGATCATCCTCTGTGACAGGAGATGGTGCTGAAGGATCTGGCGAGAACCGAACTGGCAGCAAGCAGAGGCGCAAAAGAACTAGGTATGTTCCGACCAGTCCATTGCAATGCAGTGTGCGCAAGCGAGCATTGCATTCCTTCCCCCTACATATTTCAGTATTTCAGTATTTCAGTATTTCAGTATTTCAGATTTACATTTGAATTACATGCTGACCTCGATGCGCCAGACCCGAAGACCAAGCTATTCTCGAAGCCGAATACAAACGTAACCCGAAACCGAACAAGGCGGCGCGTGCGGATATTGTAGAAAAGGTCACTTTGAACGAGAAGGAAGTCCAGGTGAGTTTGCGCGATACAGAGGCCCCTCTGGTTGTTGGAAAAGCGCGTGTATTGTTTCGTAACTAACGTTTGGTCAGATATGGTTCCAAAATCGTCGCCAAATCAATAGAAGGAAATCGCGCCCACTCCTACCCCACGAGATCGCAGCATTTGGACTTGGAGGAATGACACCGTTATCATCAGACCCTATTTCCGCATCTTGCAGTAGTAGCCAGGGTGCGTCGGATCGTGCATCGAGTCCTCGACAAGAAGAACCGATTAACAGCCAAGAGGATTTCGCCAGTTCACAAGAGAAGGAGGAATTCTTGGATCCACGAAATGAGGAAGAAAGTGCCAGAGCTTTAGTTGAGAATGAGCAGCCTATTCTAGAAAAAGAGGAATCAACTATTGCACCCACGAACCCAATGCTTGAACGTCGCGAAGAACCGGTTGTTGCCACCAGTAGCAGCACCAACAGCTCATTCTCGGAGTATGTTTCAAAATCGTTCTCCTCAACACCTGGATATTTGTCAAATCGATGGAACTCAGTCCACGTGGGAAATTCCTTTTCTGCACCTTCGTCTGCCCAGGCTGCCAAATTCACAACTCCACAAAGGTTAGCTCAGTTCAATTGCGCTGCTAATGAGATCTCCGCTAACATATTCTCAGTACTGCCGCAAAGCAACCAAATTCGTGTCCAGAGCGCGGGGTTGGCTCTCAATCTTCTACTCGGCCTTCGCGAATACGTTTATCCATGTCACTTGATGGAAAAGCTGAACTCATTACAACCGACGCATCCCCTTCACCGTCACCCCCACGACGCATTTCTCCCCGACCATCTTCACCTAGTACTTTTACGCAACAAAAACGAGCGAGAATTCTTCAAAGAAGTCAAAGTGCTTTGCCTCTAAGCTTTCCCCCAAGAGATTTTCCATCAGCAGCACCAAGCACTCCGCTACCTCCTCGACTTCCTGTGGGTGGCTCAAGAGATAGCCGAACCTGGGATTCTTGCTGTGACTTGGATGTTCGCGATGAGTTGACTGCTCAGGCTGAAAATGAATCGAATGGCTCCGCTCTCGCTGCCATTAGTCTTCTTCGCCAAACCAGTAATTCAGCACTCAAGACAAACAACAATAAACGAAATGCACCTCCTTCGAAACGTGATGCAGGAACACCAGGAAAGAAACCCAAGTTAGGAAGAGCGACCTCAAGTCTTGCCAGACTTCAGACCCCCGGTAAAGTCTCGCAAGATACAGTGCTCAAACCCAAAGATGGCGGTGGCTCGATGAGATCTCCCTCTGGAGACTCGGATAAGGAGAATTGGACCCCTATGGAGAATGGAGCCAACCCTCGACGACGACGACCATTGCCTTCAGGAAAACCAACAAAACCGAATGTCTCAAGAACTGTACTTGGTGACAACCACAACGTTCCAACGCATGCCGTCAACTTCGGTGCTGCTACCAAACGACGCCGCAGAGCTAAGGATGTTGCAGCTGAGGTCTTCGAGGATCAACCGATTGCTGTTCCCACTCCGGGTGATGAGGTGACGAAGTTTATGCAGAGTGGTGAGATTAGTCCAAGTAAGGCGGGAGACTTGGATTGTGTGCAGGGATTGCTATCTTTGAGCCAGGGAAATTGGCGATAATTGGTAAAATTTGGGTGGGGGGATGGTTGGGGGGTTTGGGAGGAAATTGGAAGGTGTTATTTGGTGTTGCTGGTTCTGGCTGGGTGGGTGGATGGATGGATTGGAGTGTTTGGAGTACACGATGCCCCGGATATTTTGTGTCTTTGGGTATACCTATTGTCAGTTTATTGTTAGTCAAATATCCACTTTTTTTATAACATATTTCTGTGACAACGCTTTACTGCGTCTTTCGAATCTAGTGAGTTCATTTTTGGAAAGGATTTGAGATCTATGGAAGATGGTTTGATACTGTATTCTTTCATAAATTGGGTGTGAATTCTGTGAGTAGATTGTAGTAACTTGAGAAGTAACTTCTGCGTTGATGGCCAGTTGATGGCATATATGGTTTATGTATGAGTTGTGCAATGATGTGTATATATCATAAGCTGCTATATACCCTGTGGGGGTCACAGTGTCATATTTGGGTGAATGTGAGTATGGTATGACTTTTGTTAATTTTTGATACAGCTAATACCACTAGTCTACAGTAACATGATTCCCACAACTGCTTAATTGAATATCTCATAATTCTCAGATTATGGCGTGATGGTAATACAGTTAGTTTTATGACTTTTATTATGATCAGCAGTCTTTATATCCTTCTCTTCACTTCTATTTATAAGTTGACTCTTTCTAAAAGGCGTCACATTATCTTTTTACTTTGAGATCTGGGGGAAGAATGAAAAAGTGCGATTATAGAGATGCGTCAATATAGAGGGGCCCAACTGCAACGGATGTTGTTTGGTACTGAGCTGCGTGAAGTATGAAGCAAACACGCTGAGATATCATTTCAACCCTCTCTCCCGCCCCCGCTCAAATAGAGAGGGATGCGGAAAATAGTTCGTGAATCAAGTAATATCGTGCAAGAGCTGAATCATCTTGTCAATCCAAGAAAGCTGATTGGCTCCCAGTATAAGCTCTACCAAAATTAAAGTCGAAGATATAAATTCACCTTTTGATTGCGGGAATTACTACACCGGGCCCGCCCGCTATCGGATGTAGAATATCCCTTTCGTGACTCTCAACAAGTCTGTATAACTTGCTAATCTCTTCTGAGTGGCTCTGGTATGAATAACATATTCGAATCTTTGAGTCTTCTGACCGTTCTCTCCTCTCTTTTCTTCAAGACACAGTCTTCCAGTCTCTCGTTACCTGCACTTCAAGTTCTGAACGCCATAACAACTGACACGATCGTGTTTCATATCTTCGCAATAATAGGTTCCGCGAACAAACCAAATTCATCATCTGGTTGATGTGCAATCAAAGCTTGCTCAAGTACACACAAACCCTACCAAACCTGCTTCGCTTAGCGAACCAAGACCACCACCAAGGAAGAATCCTTACACATTAATAAATCAACCCGAAGGATGAAACCGCCACTAGGTGTTGAAGATCGGTGGATGGCTAATACTCTTGTCGGTACCTCTTTCTCGTACCTTAGAAGCTGGTGTGAACGACAAAGGTATGTATACGCCTCCAAAAGCGCTGAATATCGTGGCTCGATCAAACTCACGCGTTTGGCAAACACGTCTATCTCCACGATTCACGATGTCAAGAAAATGGAAAGAATAAGACTTCTGACATCGAAGGACTAGTATTATCATCAACTTTGCCTCTCCTGTAAAGACCTTTGGAATCGACTTCTCGGGAAGAAACGCTGCGACCGTGACGGCTTTCTTCACGTACATGAGTGCAAATGGTGTCAACGAGTCTGGTACCACGA
This sequence comes from Hymenoscyphus linearis, assembly GCA_900536425.1. Classification (NCBI taxonomy): domain Eukaryota; kingdom Fungi; phylum Ascomycota; class Leotiomycetes; order Helotiales; family Helotiaceae; genus Hymenoscyphus; species Hymenoscyphus linearis. The sequence continues at coordinate 100,613 of UNPR01000158.1, read as the reverse complement.
CACCTTCATACAACGAAAACGAAACGACCACTCTTGCTCCCTCAGAAAGTATTTACCAAGATAAGAAAAGCGTCGAAATCAGAAATCCCTTTACAAACCTGTCACTCAGTCCCGACAACGCGTCCTCACTTTTTCACTGGAATTCTGACCCGACTTATTACCAAAACACCCTACGGGCCAAAGAAGAACCCCGAGTTTACATCTTCCCAATCATAAAGAAGATTGATGTCAAGTCATTAATCACATCTCTTCAATCACTACCCTCTATTGCAAATTCACTACCCTCGTCCTCGAGCTCAATCTCGGATGTCGAAAGCGAGTTCACCCCCCCTGAAATCAAGCATGCTCTTGCTATCCATCATTCCAGTCGCTCGTTCTTGACACATTGCATGATGAACGAAGAGGAGAATCCATTCCCGGGAATCAACATGAATTCAGGCTGGAACCGGGCACGTTGTAAGGGCGAGGTATGGTGGTGGAATCGCTTCCGTGATCTTCGTAGGATAATGTGGGAGGAGCAGAATCCGGATGCTTTCTATTTATCTCTTGAGCAGCAGGTTTATAATACTGAGGAGTATCGTACTGGGGATTATACTACGTTGCAGGTTCTGGTTGAGAATCGTATGAGGGATAATGAGAGGGTGAGGGAGAGGGAGTATGCTGAGATGGCGGATGGGATGGGGATTCCTGAGGATGTTGTTAGGACTAGGGATGGGTTTTGTCGGTTCAGTTTTGAGAGACAGAATACGCCTTTCTTGGTCAGAGGCGAGGACGTTGAGGACATGGGGTTTGGGATGGTGTTTGTGGGGGAGGCGTATGGACGGCGGGGGTTGGCGAGGGTACCCGGGGAGTGGTGGGCTAGTAGGAAACATGTCTTTCATGATTTTCAGGGGCGTGTGTTCTTGGAGGAGGTTGAGGAGAGAGCGGAGGGGATTAGGGAAAGATTGAGGGAGTGGATTGTGAAGAGACATGATAATTTGGAGGCGACGAGGGGGTTTAATGAGTTGAAGAGGAAGAAGACTGATAGGATTGGGGTTGAACGAAGTATCATGCTTTGGGAGCCTAGGGGGAAGAAGAGGAAGATGTGCAAGAAGCCGGAGGAGGTCATGAGTGAGGAGTGGAGGAAGAGGAGATGTGTACAGGAGAAGAAGGCAGGACGTTGGACTGATGGCACCGAGAGAATGAACAAGATGTGGGCTCAGTTCCATTGGGTTCTCAATAAGAAACCTGAACGAGTCCCTTGGCCTACGATCACGATGCAAACTCAACTTCACATCAAACGGAGAACTTCGTGGTGCGAGAACTGGATCCAGAAGTTTGGTCGTTGGCTTCGAATGACGCTTTGGAAGTTGATTTGTGAGAACGGAAGTGCGTTGAAGTTGTTTCGCGGTGGACTATCTCCCTCCAAATTATCTCCTTTTCAACAAGGAATGATTTGATAATTGGAGAGAGGCATTTACGTTATGGAGGCAGTTGTAATTTGTCAGAGTCAGTTTACGTGGGTATCACCATTGCCTGGGACACCCATCATGGATATAGGTATTAGCCTATTGATTGGGCTACATTAGGGACATAGGTATTAGCCTATCGGCTGGGACATGGTATATGGACGCATGGGTACTGGGACTGTTAATTTGTACATAATAGTTGAAAGCATATCGTTGCTCAGAAGCAGATCATCGCCTACTTGGTGGCGTAGGAGATGGGAAACATATGTAACAGCCTATTGCGAATGGACTTGGGAATTCGAAAAGCACTTAATAATCTGAGGTCACGAGTCTAGTATATAGACGCAGAAAGGAGAGTTGAATTTGAAAGTTACTGACTAAGTATAGGTCACAAGTACAGTAGACAGATACAAAGTTAGGAGAAGACTCCATCATCGCTGAGTCAATATCTTCCTTCGCTTGTGGTCATAGAAGAAATCACTAGGCCTCTTTGACTCCTCAATCTTGCTCAATCCACTCCTACCGTCCTTTACCATGCCCAAATTCTCTTGCTAATGCAACAGACTTTTAGTACACAAGAAAGGAAGTCATTCCTGCATGTCAAAAGAACCAAAGTAGATTAAGAGGTTGAGTGACTGACTTTGGGGCTAAACCAACCTTTGAGTTGAGATATCTTGGTTACAGAAGTCTTTGATAATCAAGAAATTTCATCAGGTAAGTCATCTAAGAGATGTCTTCGTGAGCAGGCTGACCAACAAGTGTAACTATTCTATTAGGTAATTGAGTTCAAATAACTCTTTTTCTCCAACTTCAAAAGAAAATTCTCCTCGTTTACACATATGTACGTTTCGATTTTAGGCTTGGCGATATCCACTATAAGTCTTAGAACCTGTTACTCCAGATAGGTTCAGTTTTGCCCTTTGACGCAGATAAGTTTTCAAAAGGGGCTTATTTTAGAAAAATATCACTTGAACAGGAAATCGTAAACCTAAAAATCGAAACGTACATAGGTGTGGACGAGGAGATAAAATGTCATAAGTTTCAAGAAAAATATTTGAAAAAACTCAGCAATCTTACCATGTCTCCTCTTCATTATTCAGGGTAAACAACGTCAGCAACACTGCATGTCAATAGCCAACGGCAATTATCAAAAGTAACAAAAAGCACCCCCCATACATCTCTTTCTCCAGAAATATTCAGGTCCAAGGCAACGATCGTGGATTCGTTACAATGCCCAGCAGATCCTCTATCAACCCCCTCGCTAACCCACAAGATCCATAAAAACCACCCTTTAAGGCTTTAAAGAACAAGAAACAAACCTTGAAGCTCGTTTCGCCAAATTTCCCAAAAACCACAGACCCGTAAGACCTTGGCAACTTTCCTTGATTACACACAGACCACCTTGCTAGCGCAAACAACTCTTATTTTCTAAGAATACGAGCCGAAAGGGAAACGCCCAGGTAAGGAGTACCGACCACACGGGGTTGAAATTCTCCGTCTAGGCATTACGGTAGGTGTTACTCTATCGGAAGTGTGATGGGATTTAGGAGAAGTTCTTCAAGCCAGCTTTATTTCGTTATGTTCGGTCCGATGGGGGGAGAGAGGGGATTCAAATTATTTTGCGTATGGCACGCTACGGAGAGATCGTGAACGTTTTCTTTTTAGATGTTGTGGTTTTGACGTTTCGTGACTTTGTGTATTTGAGGTGTTGTGCTTCACTCTCCTTTTCCTCGTTCTACTAAGCGAGGATCACGGGTTAATCACACCTCTGCTCCTAGTCATTCTCTTACAACAAATTTATTCAATTAGTATGGCGCGATAAATAGAAGATAGCACGTAAGATTGAGTAGTGCAAAACATACAGTCTAAAACAAGGTGAATATCGGTGTACCCTGAAACAACTGAGCGCCGACTCTCACTGAAAAAAAGCCCTTGGGACTTGTACGGAGGAAATATACTTTGAGGAAGCTCAAGGATACTTGTTTCGTTGTATGTTCCTTTTCGACATTGAGGTAAGTTTGTGTCGACGGATGGAGAGGTAGTCCTGGCCTACGGGTCCAGGGCTATTGGTTTTGCTATTATGACTTTTGGCTTTCCTTCCTTTCTTTTGGGGGTTTTGGATGGATTGACGATTCGATGGTAGAAGTGCCTTGGGTAGATAGTCTGTGTTTATTGCGCTATTGTAGTATCGTGAGAGCGTACTTGATTGGATATGGTGAATTGGAGGATTTAAACATAAGAATTGTTTAGATTTACAAGATTCTTCTATTGAAAAGCTATCGGAAACCTTGCTAGTATAAAGGCGATAGTAATAGGCAAATCGCAATACTAAGTCTTAGTTTGGGCCTAGTATACTTGCGAGTACAATCACATCGAGGAAGAAGCATACAGCAATGGTCTTGGGTCATTATTTATTTTCATGTTCTCATGAGAATTAATCGAACGGAATTCGTCGCAGACCATTCCCACCACCGCCCATTCTCTTCTTCATTTCTTGAGCAGCAGCTACACTACTTGGGACCTTGATACCACAGCAATCACCCCAACTGTTCATCTGATGAACATGCTTCATACCATCCTTCATGACAACTACCTCCCCGCCTTCAGTCTCTTCATCCTCGCTTGGCACTCCGAGCTCGTCTTCTTTGTTCATGCCATCAACAGCTGGAATGAGAGATCCAAAGAGAAAATGTTGCATAACTGGGAGCTTCTTGAGGACCTCAGCGACAAACATACGTCTCATGCCTGCTTCGACTTTCGTCCATGACTTGGCGGACGAGATGTCATCCAGCATTGGACTATGCCATCTCAATCCTTCGACGTTCTTGACACTATTGACAAAATTTACCTGGCCCAGATATAGGTAATATTTTCCATATTCTTCCAGCGTGAGACTTTGGTGTATCGAAAGGGGACGTATGAATGGGTGATGCAAAAGCTGAGAGGAGCCAAATAGAAATGGAAGAAATTGGTAATCATCCAGACCCCATACTCCATGTGAACCCGCGGGCTCCAAATAATACGTTGACTGTATAATTCTCATGAGAGTGAGGTAGCGAGTAAACACTTTAAGAACGAGGGCACGAAAGTCCGAACGGTCGACAATGCGAAGTTGGTAAAGGCACAAAAGCCAGAGCATAAAATTCAGCTCATGGCCAGAACCGTAATCGATTCTTGTGCGGTTTCCAAAAGCCTGAAGAAAGTATGTAGATACTTCTGATATAGCTTCATCGGAAGATAAGCCAAGCTCTTTATGCCACTCTGCGTGCTCTTTCTCTGCCAGGTCGAGGAAATCCCGGAACCCCTTGTTTCCAAATCGTGAGTCTCCTTGGTCTTCTGGTGGACTTCGTTTAACCACATCCTCAACCTTGTCTATAATAGCGAGTATCTTCGTTACAGCAGGACTGACTTCGCTGTCTCGAACTGCTGATGCAGGCGTGTCAACGACAGAGTCTGTGAGACCAAAAATGAAGGCGACAAGAAGCTTGTACGCAGGCGAGGATAGAAAGAGCTCGTGATCCTGAGGCGATAGAATCCGTCTTGATGGCTTCTGGAAACTTATCGTCGCTACATCTGGAGGAGATGGCAAGTCTGGAGTTTCAGGAACTGGTAAAGGGTTCGAGGGAGGGGCTTGCCGTCGTCGAGGTTCAAGCTTGGGGAGGCGGTCTCGTAAATTTGGAATAGCTGATGCTGTATCTTTTGTAGAACCTGGGGTTTCTGTGCTGGATGGCATTGTTGTCTTTCAGTGCTGTTTTAGTACTGGTCGTGGTGTTGATGAAGAGCTACCGAAGCTATGTAGTGAGGTAGGTACCTCTTTGGGCCGAGGGAGGTTGCAGGCGATGGAGGGGCGGGTCCCCGCATTAGCGCAGCGCAGCGCAACAAGCTTGCGGAATGGAATGCTTCTAGAAATATTTACAGCAACAAAACTGATTTGCTTCTGACCACCCCCACCAAAGCTTCGTTTGCCGCAATAGAACAGCACAGCACAGTACAGTACAGCTTCTGTAGCAAAATCATGGTCGCCTCCACTGAGCCTTCGGTCATCCTCTCGCATCTGCATCGCGCAGATGGCTCTGCAACCTTCTCGCAAAACGGTTACACGGTCATTGGCGCGGTCAATGGCCCTATTGAAGTCCCACGACGCGATGAGCTTCCAGAGGAAGCAGTCATTGAGGTGCTTGTGAGGCCAGCAGCTGGCGTAGGAGGTAAGCTTCCCTGTTGATGTTGATCCCTTCCGATGCCTGTTCTGACCTGACTTGTTTTAGGTACACGGGAGCGGCACTTGGAGTCAATCCTGCAATCTACCCTCCGCCAAATTATACTCGTTCACAACTTCCCTAGGCACTTGATTCAAGTTACACTCCAAATTACAAACACACCAGAGAACAAGAACACAGGTTCGAAAGTTGTGCAGGCTGGTTCGGTATGATTATGGAGATTGGACTTCTAGAAGGCACAGACTGACTGTTTTTTCTAGCACTTAGCCATCCTTCCCGCACTACTTCAGACTGCCGTCCTGGCACTGTTGTCCGCGTCTATGCCATTAGCTACGATTCTGACTTCGGTTTCAATTGCCATCCACGCGGAGGGAAAGTCTCCAAGACTTATTCCACATCCAAGTCTTAAAGAATTCGAGAGCGCCAGCTCAGTCCATGTAATGGCGTTTACTTCACAGGGAGAACTACTCGTTGTAGAGAGTCAGGGAACGTTCACATTGAAGGATTGGGATGAGGTTTTTGAAACAGGAAAGGCGCTATGCCATGCTGAACACAACAGGATCAATGATAATGCTATGCAAGACGTGGATGGTAAGGGGAACATGTTGGAGTTTGTCAAATCAGCGATGGAGGAGAAGGTTGCACAAGATCTTCATTGGCACACGTGATTCTTGGATTCTTCGTCTCCATGAATCCTTCAAGAATAAATAAGCCTGATCGACGAGATTTGTCTTTTGAAGACAGGAACTCCTCACGGGCCAAAACGTGGGAATCGGCCAGGATGTTGCTGTACTGTAGACAGTGGGAAGGAGATCGGTGGCTTTCTGGGAGGAAACTATAAACCGGTGCACCACCAGTCGATTGACACAGCACCCAATCGAGCAAGAGGGGTGGTTGAACTGGACTCCAAGACTCTCTTTGGGGAATCGTCAATTGCCGATCACTGCCGCCCACATCGGAGGTCTTTCACTTGGAAGGAATTTAGTTGCAGTCTTGCAGACCTTGCTGTCACGTACTCGGTACAGCTCTCCTCGTGTGTGTGTCGACGATCTGTACGAAATTAGAAGTGTGAACACTGAAAAGAAACGTCCAAAAACTTGGATTCTTGGAGAGCAAACGGTGTTTCAGGTCTTTAGTCTCTATCGAGCGATTCAAGCAGCAGTTTTGAGTTGGCACTGGGCAACCCCCAACAGGCTGACCCGCTGCAATGTTTCATCCGCTCTCAGTTCCCCCACGAAGTCCAATGACCACAAGCGAATAGCCTCGACTATCTCATTTCTCCGCGATGATGCTCGGTACCAATCTGGGCAATCTTCAGGATTGCTGCTGCTCTTCCGCTGCCCCCACCCAGCTAACCCAATATCAGATGGATAAAACCGGAGTCGCTCAAGTGTGTGATCCTCCAGCGCCGACGCTCGTTGAGCGGTTGTCTTGATTTCTTATTCCTAAACCACCCAAGCGAATTGTATAGAACCGGCCACTCAGCGACAGCGGCTCGCCTTAGTTGAGTTCTACGTGAGTTCTGCGTGAGTTCTGCTGAAAATGCAATTGCGTCAGTTAACTGTCACTGACCCTTATTCCCTATTGCTGTGGACCTATACGCTAAGTGGAATCGTGGACCTAGCGAATAAACGGCGACTATAGTGAGTATCTGCAGGTACAGGTCCAATGGAAACCCAGGAGGGCTTGCCTGTGGGCCCGTCCGTGATCCTTTTCGAGACGATTACAAGTTGCAACAGGGCCAAACGAGCCAAACGACTCGCCTGCGAATAGGGAGATCAATGGATCCAGTCAGATGCGGGCAGCGCATTGCGCGGTACGTGGCTCCCTACACAGCTCTTCATCTGGGAGGTCTCGTACCGGTATAAGATAGCCAAAGTTTCTGTTGGCGCCCTCCTTTTTCCCTTTTTCGCTTCAGTCTCTCTCCCTAGACCCAACAGCCACCAGCTTCAACGTGACGGCAGAGCTCTGGCAGCTTGTCTTTTGTGCCCATTCCCCGCACTCTCTTCTTCATATATATCCGCCCCGTCGCTGTCCTCCACCCTCGCTTCGCATGTTCTTCCGTTGCACATAGCACAACCTACTTTGTTGCATTTACACGGCGCCTATATCATCAAATACGTTGCTAGACCGGGTGTCGCTTCTTTCGCATATCAAGATACCCTCCCACGTGGATCGCCTCAGCTTGGTTATTGTTTTTTTCTGCAGCCCCAATCACTATCACGAACCTACTTTGGTACAATCTTCGGCCACTTGCAGCACGTCCAATAAGCCATCGTGTAAGATACCCCCTTCCCCGCCCCCCCTTCTTGCTTTGTTGGCGACCCCCTCCCCCCGGAGGACTTCGCATGTCCGTTTTGTTATTGGCTCTCGCCATCATGACAACGTGGTGTTGGCTGGAATCTCGATTCGATCGACGGGGAATGATGGCAGTCAAAGCTTCCCGAGGCTAATCTTTTGTGGCCTCCAGATTATTCCTAATAGATCCCCACACTCGGTGTTACATTGAATTATCGTCTTCCAATTCAGCATAATTCCATCAGCATCAGCATCAGTCATAATTACACGCATTTATTGCTGTTGTGACACGTTGCGGCTCCATCCTGCACTCGATTTGAGACTTGTTGCGACTCGACGGTGTTTCTGCAGCAAGCGCCTGACCATCTGGGTTCCCAACATCGGTCCCCTGTTACGCCACACCGTTACTAGCTCAACTGCACCCGTGGACCACTAGCAGGCCGGCATCTGCATCATCCTTGAATTCCTTTCGGAATTCGATATTTCCCCCGAGATGTCCGACGTACGGTCGCCGACTGTTCATCCTGCTCTTACTAAGCTCAACTCTGCTCCAATTCCCACTCTGTCCTCGATTGATGAAATATCTTCGCAGACTGCAGAAGTCCCGGCGAAACCAAGTTATCAATATGATGTGACTGGAACTTCGCCTACTGGGGATCGTTTCCGCCCAAGTTCATCGGCTCGAAGCCCACTGAGCGCATCGCATCTTTATGAATCACACAGCGATGGTCAAGTCGGATCTTTCTCAACTGCGTCAACAGTAGGGCACAATTCCGCGGCGGCATCACTGCCTTCATCACCAGCGTTTCTACCAAAAGGCGGCCTCCAACCCTTCCAGAGTCATAAGCAGAACGCCTTGTCGATCGACGCGATCCCTAAGCAAACGATAATAAAAGCACTCGCATCTGCTGGGCGAAACCATAACCCACACAACCTGTCTCTTGGATCGTCATACAAAGAAATGGCCGCCCTGGCAAGTGAACGACCTGGTACGGCTTCATCTCAAAAGCTATCAGCAGCTCTCTCAGACCTTGCGGGTCGAAATGGATCCCCAAATACCCCTCGCTTCGCTGCTTTACAATCGCCATGTTTTTACCACGAACGATTCGATGATGCCGTAAACATTGATAAAGTTCTCGAGGAAATCAAGGAAGATGAATTCATGTCACACTCACGCTTAATGCAGACAGCGACGGGAGTCAGAGAGGTATCAAAACAACTACAACGTCGCCCAATTAAGAGGGCAGTTCGCACTGTTATGATCGTAACCAAGGCCCGAGACAATCAACTGGTTACTTTTACCAAAGATCTAGCGCACTGGCTTATGAGCACTCCACGATATGGATCCGATTTGGGCGTTACTGTCTATGTGGATGCAAAACTACGGAATTCCAAGCGTTTTGGTGCTGCGGATATGGTCGCCGCCCAACCTCGTTTCCAACACCTTTTGAAGTACTGGTCGCCAGATCTCTGCTGGAGCCAACCGGAGAAATTTGATTTGGTTCTTACCCTTGGGGGAGACGGAACTGTTCTGTTTACTTCTTGGCTGTTTCAACGTATCGTTCCCCCGATTTTGTCCTTCAGTTTGGGAAGTCTGGGTTTCCTCACCAACTTTGAATACGATCGCTTCAAGGAGCATCTAAACAAGGTTATGGGAGACGATGGCATGCGGGTCAACCTGCGTATGCGTTTTACATGCACTGTCTACCGAGATGGAGCCGGCCAAGACATGGAGGAGGGTGAGCAGTTTGAGGTTCTAAACGAGCTCGTCATTGACCGCGGACCATCTTCTTACATCTCTAACCTCGAGTTGTATGGAGACAATGAACTTCTTACAGTTGTTCAAGCAGATGGTTGTATCTTTTCGACACCCACTGGCTCCACAGCATACTCATTATCTGCTGGTGGATCACTCGTCCACCCAGATATCCCCGCCATTCTTCTTTCGCCTATCTGCCCTCATACTCTCTCCTTCCGCCCTATGGTTCTTTCGGATTCTATGCTTCTCAGAGTATCCATTCCTCGAAACTCCCGTGCCACGGCCTATTGCTCATTTGATGGCAAGGGCCGTGTCGAACTGAAGCAAGGTGATCACGTCACCATCGCCGCATCGCAATATCCATTCCCAACAGTCACGAGAAGTGGTAATGAGTGGTTTGATAGCGTTTCTCGAACTCTACGCTGGAACACCCGCGGTGCTCAACAAAAGGGTTGGGACGGAGCCGAGGAGAACGCTGAAGCAGAGGTCGAATGGGATATCGATACCGATTCTGCGTGCTATGGCAGTGAGGATTCCAGCATCAGTGCCTCGCCATTGAGAAGAAATATGAGCATGCTTAGCATGTAAATCAGTCCTCACTCATATGAAGATTTGTTTGTTTTCCTACACGGTGCTGGTCATGGGGTTGGGGGGTTTCATATTCGGGTATGGTAGAAAACCATCACCTGATATTTCATTACTTATTTCTCCTCGTTTACTCAAGGGAAAATGAGAGAGATACATATTTATTCTAGATCAATGTTCGTTGACTCTAGATTTCGAGAATTAGACTAGAGAATATTTCACGAATACTATTTTTTGACTCCAGTGGCAATGGGGTTCTTGGGATATTTCTATCCCCCATCTGGATAATGATATTTTTTTTTTCTTGACTTTTTTTCCCTAGATGTTTTCGTGTATGTGATGTGATGTGGTGTCTTTGTCTTTTACTTTTCAGGTCCTCTTCAGCTGTGTTTTGGCAGACGTTACTTGTGGGGTAAATGTGGCTTGCTTTGATTATGCACATTTGTACTTGATGCATGATGGGATCAGCAGCTGGTCGGCATATTGCACGATATTATGGGTTCTGAGCGCTTATCCTGTAGTGATGTTGGTTGGTGTTTTACGTGCCGCCCACTGCCACTGCCGCCCGGAGGTATCTCCTCGCAACAACGAGAACCGTAAAACAAGTAAATCGCCTTATCAGGCAACGAACTGCATAGGGGGGTGACGATGGGTGGAGTTGGTAGCAGATTTGGGTAAGACCTCTTTTCGCATTACCTTGAGGAACAAGATAAAACCGATTGCTACGTGGAAAGGTGACAGGTCCGAATATGAGGGTTGATGCTTCCGAATTGTCGTCATTTGTTGGGCTGGTGGACTGATACTCAGATAGGTATAATGTAAGAAGAAGGGCGGGCTTCTTGCGTGTTGCGAGTGGGAGCCTTTAATTTGCTCATAATACCAGTTACCTCTTTTCGTACTACTTGAAGTACGGGAGAAAATAGAACCAAACAGCTGTCTAAGGACGGGACCCTGGACCCTGAACATAAAAGAAAAATTATACGTCTGATTATCAGATGAAAAGATATCTCTGGGCATAAGAAGGTCGGCTTTTTGCGAGTGGGAGCCTTTAGTTCGTAGTGTTTCGTACTGACCTTGCCTTACCCTCTCCTCTATGCATTTGTTCCAAACAATTTGCCTCCACATCCACGTTAGGAAAAGTGGTGTAGGTTTTGGTGTGGAAAGCTTGGAGTATTGAATTCTTGTTATGACGAGGAGAGTTAGCTGATTTGGGATTAAGATCTACTCTTACGAAGGGAGTTGTTTGGACTATGTGGACTATGAAGTGGACGACGACATGGTCACTGATGCACTGGTGGATGCATGACTTGATGGTTAAGCGAGTCGCAGTGACATCGGATTTTCGGAACATTTATCCGACAGTAGCACATTTTGTAACATTAGTATAGAGTAAATTGATATCTTCCTTGGCTGTTTCGTGCTGCATTATTATCATATTTTGCTTTACTAAGGCGGATTTGTTTATGCTATTAACTTTCGTTTATATGTTTTGCTGTGAGTTCCCACGATCGGGAGAGTTCAGGAATCTGTAGTACCTGTACTTAGCAAGCTTACGTCCTCCTAAGCGACCGAACTTAGAAACTCGGGGATGAATCAGGAATTATTGTTTAGGGTTGAGAGTTTGGTGGTGATCGTGGTTGACTTATGGGGATTTAATGCAAAATGGAAGAATAGAGCTACTTATTCTCTAGTGCTCTAGGGTTCGCCAAGCTAAGTCTCATATTTCTACATACACATGTCACGATTGCCATCATCATGTATCAATGCCAGGGACTGTTTCTGCGAGTCGTGTAGCCATGATAGGAAAATCCTGAACATAGATCGAGCTTTCCGCTACTGGGGAGGGGCTGATAGACCGGGAAAGCTGGAATTATTCATTAGTTCCAGTCATCCAAGCTGCAGGACGAACCCCTTTCAAAACATCAGACCCTACCTACAGGCTGGAGACTGCAAAGAGCCCGGTAAGGAGATGACTTTTAGATGAACTCGAATCAGAAATACTCAGAAGCGATCTTGAGCAAAAGTGTCATGATTCAATTAGCTTTAATATGATAGCTTAGAAGCCGAGGTAATCCAGATTGCAGACAAGTAGGTGGTGAATATGACGAGCGCGAGCGTACTCCAGCAAGTTATTGCGACTCGCTCGAAGTGGCACTTCCATGCTTCTACTCCAAAACGACAAAAAATAATAAAATAACAGAAAACAGCAAAATAAAATGGCAAAAAGATCCTGAGAGTACAACTGAATCAGTTGCACCACCGCTCGGGTCAAACACAGCATTACCTGGGTTTCTTTATGGCTGGCCAACAAGATCACTGACACTGACTGGCGCCCTTACCAGTAGGCCACGGCTAAAGAGCTATGTTTCCCGTGCTTTATACTTGTTGGTTGAGAGATTTCTGCTTATTTGTGATCATAAAGAATTTGAAGACTAGTGAATCCCTAGTAAAGCGTTTTGATGTTTCGAGTTTTATTTCTGTTGACAGAATGGGGTTCGATTCCCCGTCAGAAGGAACTCTGAAGGTTATTGCTTAATTCAATCTTTTTATCAAAAGAGGAATATCCTTTCAACCCTAATTTATCTTACCCTGACAGGGCACAAAACAACCGTTCTCTCCCTAATCGGAGTGGGGGCAGTAGTAGTAGTTGTAGTAGTAGTAGTGTTTTTACGCCGGACGGATCACCAGCGAAAGCCGGGTCTCCTGTGACCTCCCTAGGGGTATAAGGGCCTGCTAAGCTACGGAATTATGTATAAAAGGTGCGCCCTATTGCGGCAACCGGAGAAAGCATTTCATGTACTACGTATGTGCTGTGGCCTTGTAGCCTGTCTGCTGTAACCCCTCCACGCCAGTTTGGATGAGTACAGGATTATTGTGTAGGATATTCCCACGACTAAGTTTTGTTCCTTGCCCAGAAGGAAAGTTTGGCTGTCCCGCCATCTTGTGAGGCCACATAAATGGTGCCCTTGTTGGTATCGGAGTGGGGGCGGACACTCGACAAGCCGAATAGGCTACAGCTTTACGCACAAAATTCTTTCTCCAGTTCCCGGTAGCACTGTAATACTGCGGGATCAGGGATACGGGCTCACTCGAGGAGGTTTTGGCTTAATAGAGTGAGATATTGTATAGAAATCTGTAGCTTAGCACGCCTCTATACCCTTCGGGGGTCTCAGGAAATCCAGCTTGATCTTGTGCCCCGCACTTTGGGCGTAAAAATACTGTATCAGCATCATCATCATCATCATCATCATCCGTTGACAGTGGGGAGCAATTAAGTATTGGGCCTCACCTTTAACTACGAGAATTGAGAGAGTAATCACATCATCATCTGTTGGCGGTGGGGAGCAATTAAGTATTGGGCCTCGCCTTTAACTACGAGAATTGAGGGAGTAATCACATCATCGCACTCGAGAATCACAAGCATGGAGTTTTTCTTAGACTAAAGTTGAAGTTGAGAAATTCAATTGACAGCAGTTTGCTTGTCTGTGTATGCGTCCTGGTTCTGGAACTCAATTATGTACAAACTTGTAGCGCAGCTACCCTTCCCCCTTCCGCAGTCATAGCGGTCGCGTACATACATTGTAGAACCCCAGGGTATGTGTATCATCTACTTCTGAGCTCGATCCTTGAGAAGAGCGGAATACTTGGCAGCATTCGCATCTTCAATTTGCTTGCAGATCTTCTTAATCTTGAGCTTATCGCCTGCACCAATGACCGCATCCAAAAGCACGAGATTGAACGTGAACTTTTGAATTCCTTTCAAATTCGCAAGTCCTTTATGCTTTTCGAGATGCTTGATCAACACGTCAAGTGGTACTTTTGTGTTGGCCGTAATGTGCAAGGTCTGTAAAGACTCCATGCTGTTCAGCATTGAAAAGGCCAGCATTGGTGCGAAGTTGGAGTTCTTCTGGATGTTAGGCTCGAGGCGGATCGTTGTGATGGCGTTTCGGGAGATCGGGTGGATAGTGGCAAGATACTTTTGACATTGTCAGTCTTGGTCAATACTCAAGGAATGGACTACTTACATCCATCATCATAGGAGCGCCTTTGAAAAAGAAGCCCTTCTGTCGATAGAATAAGCCCGTACCGTGGAGCTCAACAAACACTTGCTTGCAGATTAGGTACAAGGTGTTGAGATCTGATCTGAAGTCAGTTCCTGAATCTTGATCTAGCAAAAGCAGGAGAGAGCCATGAATATGAATTCACCTCATCATTCCTTATTGCTGGAGCTCATCATAACTCACCTTTACCAATATGGACCATATCCCAGCACCAGCTGCTGTACTCAGCACCTTTGGTAATACGACCCCGAGCGTCTACGAACTTTCCCATATATTTGTCTTCCCATCTGTAATATCTGTTCGGCTTGATTTCAACTGGCTTATCCTCTATGGTACCGATATTATTGATCAGAACCTCATACAACTTCAAACGGATGTCAAGGCTGAGTCTCTCAAACCATGGACCAGTGTTCAGAGCGATGGCTTTCAACCACTTAGGAGACTATTCAGTGTCAGTGTCAGTCTCAATGTTCAGTTGCGACAGGGGACAGGTTCGCAATGCAACGAGATCCCAAACTTACGTAGATGCCTTTAGCTGGAACAACCGCCGCAGTGGTCTTACCCACTGGGATCTTTCCGTTGCTCTTGATGCCCTTCTTGGGTGCAGGAGCGACAAATTGAGGAAGCTATTTGGTGTTTGATTAGCGCAGTCTTGATGGTGAAGTCGGCGAGAGTCTTACCTTTAGTCCATTATCAGGTATGGCAAAATGATCTGGCTTGTGGGTATAGATTATCTTGTCCTTGGCTTTCTGAACCCTCTTGACTTTTCTTTGGTCAGGTACGCGTGCCATCTTTGATGATGGGAGCAGAGTGGTGTTGGGTTGTCTTGCGAAGATCAAGATTGGGATTGACGCGACAAGGTAATATCTTCATCTTCAACGACTTAGTGCGAATGCGTTGTTGCCTTCCGAAGTCATGCCGGTTGCCCTAAGTGAACATAAGGTGTCAACGAAGTCGGAAATTAGTTGGATGTTCGGAGATAAAATAGGGGTTGGCTTGTGGTGGTAGATGAAATAAGCGAGGTTTGGTTTTGGAAAAGCAGCAACATTTTATCAGCCAACACCAGAACTATGAATTATTGTTTGATTCAGTATGTAAGATATACTACACTAGCTTTATGCAAGAAAAGGTCTCATTTCAGCCATAACAGAAAGAAACACAACCCAAAAAGTTTTTAGTGAACATTTGAAACAGAATGCGAAAACAAGACATTGATGAAGTTGCTGACATGTCCATGAAGGGTCTTTTGTTGCTCTAATGCTGCACATATTCCCCTTTAGTACCAGTAAAGGCTAGTCTGCCTTTGACTGTGGAATTATATTAGGGTTAATGCTAGATTTCTTTATGCGCTTCATATCTGGTGGGTGTCATGCACCAAGGTGATTCACATGTGAGATCTTACAATCAGTTCAACTGACACCCTGGCTAGCATGTTCCCAAGGCTTAGCAAGGTGTAGCTCTGCCACACCTTGCTTTTCTTCTCAGTCTCTGCATTTTCATCGTTGGAACTTTCTTCCTACTTGATCATCGTATCTTGTTTTTACCCCTTAGGCTAGGTTTTGACAAGTACAGTATTATGTCCAAACCTATGAGCTACTACCCAAACTGCTATAAATTTCCTAAAAGCTGATTTCACAGACTTGCATGAAGTTTCACTTGCTCTTTGAATATGTAGGACTTAAACTTCCATCAAACACAAACAAACGCAGTACTTGAAGTTACGCTGCATTGTTCTTGGACATACACTCTGTATATACTCCTGGGATGAATTAAGTTACGAACCCATTACTAGGTTCTTATGTTTTCAAGCTGGTGGTATTAAAAAGACGAGACGGATTGAAGTGGCAAGCTGAAAATTGAAATGGCAAATATATTTTTTAAGCAATGGATATAGGAATCTCCATCTCCATCTCCATCTCTCTGTAATCAAACAACATTACACGATCCCCAGCAAATGATATATAACCGAAGAAGAAATCCAAAAAGAAGAGGGAGAAAGAGAAAGAGAAAGAGATATAAGAATCAAACACCTCTTTCCCAGAAAAATCTTCCATGTCCCCAATAATCCTATTCGTCGTCCTCCTTTTTCCATCAAAGTCATCTTTCCAAGATCCACATCCCCCATCCATCAGCTCTCATCTCAACCCCTATGCTCTCTCTCAACTTCCAGCAAACCCATCAATACCCCCATTAGCACCTCTTTTACTCTCCAACCACTACTCTCCCCCCCATTCATACCCCCAACGTCTCCCCCCCTCCCCTTTCCCTCCCCATTTTCCCTCCCCCGTAGACATCTCATCTCATCTCGCCTCACCTCAACCCGTCGTACAAGTCGTCATAACCATGCTCATAGTTGAATCCCCAGGGCTCATAGATGTCAACGTCGATGTCGATGTCGACACCGACATAGACGTGGTATTAGCACGAGGAAGATAGATATAAACCCATCGTAGTATTACTGAAAACAAAAGCCGATGATGAAGGTGATAGAGAAACAGTTATAGTATCCGTTACCGACAAAGTGATGGTGACGATACTTGTTGATATGGTAAGCTCGCAAACTGGAGGTGTTGGTGGAGGTGTTGGTGTAGAGAAAGGCGTGGCCGTATACGTCGTTATAAGAACAACAATAGAACTAGTACTAGTACCCATACCCGTCCTCATCCTCCTACTCATACTCATCTCAGTCTCAGTCGTCATAGAACTCAAGCTCGAATTTAAATACCTCATTAGGGAAGAAGTTGAACTCGTCGTCAAAGAAGTACAAGAAGTAGTAGATTCCATCGATGTATGCATAGTCGTAGGTAAAGTCGTAGGTAAAGTCGTCGTAGAGTTGGTAAGAACCGTCACATCATTTCCAGGTCCATGATCATGTCTCTTCATCTTTTCCCATTGATTTCCTCGATGTCGTGGTTTATTAAGGTACTTGGGCTGGGTTAATATATCAGTAAGAGAGAGAGAGAGAGAGAGGAAGGGTTTGAGGAAGAGGGAAGAGGGAAGGGGAGAGATATACAGGGATATCAACCGCAAGAACAGCAGTGGAGCACACAATCACCGCCGTGAAGAAAGTTAAGAAATACATCTTATCTTTCTTGTTACTTTTTGTTTCTTGTTACTTTTTGTTTCTTGTTATATGGAGGAGACCAAGAGGGAGAGAGAAGGGGGGTGGGGGGCGTGAAATGTTGAAAAGCAGAATGACCTTGGAAAAGACAGTGAGTGCGTAGTATAAATCCGTCAAGTAATGTAGAGAGGAAGAACAACGAAGCTATACCTCACAAACCCCAAATCCCAAAGAAAGACGTTTCCCATTTATACATCATTCCCCAACCCAGACCAAATACACATCTCCTCTCGGTCATTCTCCTCTGAGGGGGGAAAACCTCGAAATACACCAAAGTAAAATCCCACCCAAGTCCAAAATCATACCGGAAAAGGAGGGGATCACCGGTTCCAGGGAGACAAACAAGCGAGACAGTACATAATCACAGGGAGGGAGAACATAACCACGTGAAAAAAAACTTGTAATTCCTCACAGAAAAACATCGATATTGATCATCATCAATCTATCTACTTCAGGGGATGAAAACAAACCCCTATCTCCCTTCTTCCATCATATACATTTCCATTCCTGTCTGTCCGTCCGGCTGCCAAAAAAACACCGATCGACCGAACATAACCTTCCCTTTCGCATGCTCTCCTGTTTCTCGTTGACTCCATGCGCGCATTGCCAAGTAATGACGAAACCCAACAATTCGTAAAAACACACAGGGTATTGTACATTAATATTGAACATCGAAAAAACAATAAAGGGCAATTCAGAGTATAGTGTCCATCCACTACCGAATCCCCTCGGGGAATCCAGACCATCATCCAGTCTCGGGATTCCACCACGTAAACCCGTCAATCGGGTTTTGTGTAGCAAACTTGGCCGTAGTAAAACATACTTTGGCTGGCAATAAACATAAGCTCGCGGATTGATCGTTCGATCGTAATGGTTTTTCGTTAAAAACTAGTCCTCCCAGATGGTATCCAGATTCAAATCACCCCTTCTTTCTGCACCACAAACACTCCATCTCTTTCGTTTGTCTCGCACACCGAAACCTGCGCCCAGAGTTCTTCCTCGACCCCCAGACCCGTCAAAATTGCGAATGTCCTTACTTTCCTCTCCAGCATCTGCTGCGTCGGCTGCAGCTTTGAGTTGAGCTATTCTTTCGGCCTCTAACGCAGCTTCCTCCGCGTCGGGGGAATCTGGAATCGTCTCCAAACTAGATATACTAGGACTTCGTGACCGTACAGAGGTCGGGGTAGAGGGGACCGAAGATGATGTAAAAGACCCGGGATAACTCAAAGACCCAGAATAAGTGCTTGACCCAAGCAACGAATCATGGAAGCGCGAATACTGGTAGGAAGGAGACGAGGTGATAGAAGATGGTGTTGAAGGAGCTGTACTATTGGCGGTAGCGTTCTGTGAGGCAACGAACCGAAGTGGAGAGGATGGTCTTCGAGCCCGGGGGAAACTGGCGGGGTGAGGTAAACCTAATACTGGGGAGACGCTTCGATCGGTAGTTTGTGGCGTATGGTCCGTGGTTTCTGTATCTACCAACTGGCTGATATCCCTCATTCGAGTGGACATGCCTGGAAACACCTCATCTGCTGGTTTTCTTGGTGTGCGAACTCGACTGGGGGAGGCATGTGGACTAGATGGACGGTATGGTGAAATGAGGATATGGCCGGAGGCATTAAACCCAGGTAAACTGTGAGCTCTCGACATGGGTGGTGCAAGAGCGCTGGTGGATGATTTTGAGCGTAGATGCCCTCGGGCAAAAGGGGATGAGTTTCGCGGGTTATATTGTATAGGTGATGGTGTTGAGAACAAGGGCGAGCGGGGCGTGGAGTGAGGGGTTGGCTCAGTTGATCTGCGAACAGTTGGGGGCTTCTTGTTCGATTCTGAGGAGGTATTTCGGTATTCGTGTAGTGATTGTTCTTGCAGTCTCAGAGATGGAACTGGAGATGATCTGAACTCCTCCATCCGCTCCGTTTCTGGGACTGGCTCCATGTTGGGGGGAGGTGTTGGGTTCTTGACGTTTTGGTGTTTCCAATAGATTGACAGGGCTGGGGTTCAGCCTCGGGAGGCTTGGGCGTTCGAGGGTTTACTGGCAATAAAGCGAAGAATGAATCCGGAGACGCCGAAAACGTACTTTATGGAATGGAATATTTCTTCCAACCAGAAAAAAATGGCGATGCAATGCAATGCGAGTTGTTGCAGGCTGCAGTGATTTGGTAATAGAGGGACAGAGGGACAGAGGGACAGAGGGACAGAGGGACAGAGAATTTGCAGGAGCTTCGTCTCAGTAGTACTTGTACTTGGGCTTGGGCGAGTTGGGAGGGGTTTCTATCAATATGCAGCGACGGGACGATAGCGATACCGCGATAAAGTGGGGGAAGAATTTATGGAGACGGCGGGTAGAAGAGTTGGCTGTGAAGCTCCATTTGCTCAAGGGATGGAGAGGAAGAGGGAGAGGGAGAGGATTCTATAGTAGACGGAGGACGAGCAAGCCAGAGCGGACGGTAGAGCTGCAGGGAGGGTTGAGCAGTAATGAATGTGATTGTTAGGGAGGCAGGAGGCAGGAGGTACAGTCAGTACATAAAGGTCGCGAACGAGCAAGCCCCAGTGGTTCGTTCGCGTGGGCCTATATGGGCCTCGCTAGGCCTGTAGCCTTGATAGCGATCGGTGCTGGGGAAGGCCTGTCCACGCCCATCAAGCGATCCCCCCTAATCACAAAACTCAATGCCCTGCAACCTGCTTCTCCCCCCATTCACCCACCCACTGACTGACTTACGCCGCCAAAACCCGCCAATTACAACAATCACTATAGACTCTAGTGAGCCTTGAGGCCGTTGGTTCCTTGAAGAAAAAGCGCTATAGCCTGTACGCAGCCCAAGTACTCGCTCGTACCTGACCACCAGGTGCTCAGTGTGGCAATGTAGACTCAGGCGTCCGCCTTCTGCTGTTCATTAGGCATTACGCCGAATTACCTAGCTCAATCAAAGCAATTCGGCGCAAATCCGAGTCTGAGATGTCACCGGTACTATTAAAACACTAACGCAGAGATTACGACTTTACGCCGTACTGCGTAGAAACGGGAAAAGCTCTCACGTCAGGCCTCCAGCAATCAGGAGGAACTTGGTACACCAGCGAGACCAACAAGACCAACAAAACCAGCCTCCGTACGGAGCAACTTGGACCTTGGACCTTGGACCTTGGGACACTCGAGACTCTTTCTCCACCAAACTGAGCGCTTTACTGGTTCTTCCCAAGGGCCTCGGAGACGCTCTAGCAGTCGGATTTTGCCGAACCAAACGCCTAGGATATGGTGGAGGATGGTGGAGGACGGTGGATATTTCTCGCTGCAACTTGATCAATTGGTGGTGTTTGCTCCCATCTCCAGCCAATTGATTCAAGCGATTCTCCGGCTGTAAATTATGATATTCCCTCCCCCTGATTTTCTGTTTGTTTCATGCCGCCTCGCTTCAGAGCTTTGTTTGCACTCATCTGACGGGGTGCAGACTGTGCAGTGGGTGTAACAGGTCATGTGTCCATCCGAACCTAGGCTCAACAATAGCTGAGGTTCGTTTCAACTCTCTTACCAGCAGTGCCAGTGGTGACTTGGTGTCAATGGTGTGTCTGCCCCGGCTGCACTGGCCAGACTCCTGCATTTATTGGGGGGTTGGAGCAACGGATGATCATTTTGATGATTGGCCTTACCATACCCGTTGAACTGGAAGATCTTGAGTTACCTGGTGAGTTACCTGGAATCGGTCACTTGTTGCTGTTGTGAATCCCCCGGCAGAGTGGACGGCGATTGAATGTGAGCAAAGTACTGGTAGTATTTGGGATGTGGGGTTGGCCTTCAGTTGCCACTCTGGATATCATCACAGGACAGCATAAACACACTTCATGCCGACGTAAGCTTCTGTTATCACCTTCTCCATTCTGTGTCTCTTAATATCAGAAACTTTTGGGCTATCAAGACACTTCATGTGAAGATGGAAAGCCTTTGGATATGCATATGCTATAACGAATGGTAATTACATAGCACTTACTCGCTGCTGGAGCAGTGAGTTTGGGGATTTGGTTGTGATTGAATTTTTCAGAAGATATGATAATAGAAACAGAGCTCAGCAAGAATTCATGCTACGTTGATTTCCGTATCTTACTGGAGGTGATCACGAAATTACATCATCAAAGTGCTTAAGACTCGATGGCATGTGAGATTAAAATAAACCCGTGAAGGGTTGAGGTTGAGCTGTCAGATGAAAAATGGCAAGGAACAGGTAGACGGAAAGAAGTTATAGCTGATTCTTTAATACCCCCGCCAAGGAGACGCTCGATATCTCTCGAGGAAATCTCCTGAGTTAAAGTTGTTAGCGTGCAAACTCCTTACTCGTACGAAATCAAAAATGAGTCTAAATGCTGACAGATTTTACTTCAAAGTAGATCTGCAAAACTAGGGAGGAACCAGAGTTCAACTAAGCGACGACTATTGAGTAACTTGAGCCATGGGCAAGTGTTGTATCGGTCGATGTGCCTTCAGTAGCTCCACATGCCTCACAACACCTTCAAAATCTGTAAAAAGAAGCAAAAACTAAAACAAACTGTCAAACAAAACTCATGAGATGCTTCAAGTTTCATTTTCCTCTACCCAGCTTAACCAGCTTGTGTTACACTAAAGAATTAGAATTCTGTCATTACAGCGGAACGACCCCCAAAAAGCTTGGGTTGTTTAGCTTTCGTTCAAGGCCTAAAGCGGCAGCTTAGTTGTTACATGTTCGAAGGACAACTTAACAGATGTTATGAATATTTTTTAAAATAAAAAAAAGATAGAGGGTTATTGGTATTTGAAAGAATGATTTTATCCAAGGACTTACGGGTAGTAATTGCATTTATTCACCAATGTCAGCACTGAGATATGTTTACTGCCGCTTTTATAGTCCACAGTATTGAGCCACGGGTGCGGTCGTGAACACGCCAAGCTAACTTTAGCTGCGCGAATGCAACACCTTAAGAAATTCAGGCTAACGACAACGGCGTCTTTTCAACCTCCTTTCGAATTCTCCACGCCCACATTCATTACAGTCGCCTAATCTGAGATTCTCCAAATTCGGGGAAATTGCGACTTTTTCTGCGCCCATCGATACGAATCACCGCGACTTTCGAATGCCGGTACACGATACGCAACACATGTCCTGTTAACACACCAAAAGATCATTGAATCATTACTCGATTGGGGGACGCCCAACAGTAGCACGGCGCCATGGGGCCAGCACGATCACTGCGGCGCTCAAGCCCGCTCACGATAGTTGTGGGAGTTATATTGTGCATAGTAATTTTTGTCTTTCTGCTATCCCCTTCAAATGCGGACACCGCAGCCGCAAAGTTACGAAAGGCCAACGCGGCATCGAATCCTCTCTCTCCTCCCACGTCGCCCTTTCGAAAACAGGTCGACAAGCCCAATGGCAAACGAGTTCCGCCCCCGGTGGTTCATTACAAGATGAATAATGTGACAAGTACGGGTGATCCAGTTGGGAATCGGGAAACCATTCTCATCCTCACACCGCTGGCACGATTCTACCAGGAGTATTGGGATAACCTCATGAAGCTTACATATCCTCATGATTTGATTACTTTGGCATTTATCATTCCCAAGAACCGGGAGGGAAACGCGGCCACAACAGCCCTCCAAGAGCAGATCACCAAGACGCAGAAGACTGGGCCAGAAAAGCTTCGATTTGCAAGCATAATCATTGAGCGCCAGGATTTCGAGCCTCCTCTATCTTCTCAGAGTGAGCAAGAGAGACACAAGATGGAGAACCAGAAGGCTAGAAGGGCAGCCATGTCGAAAGCTAGAAATTCGCTCCTCTTTACTACACTTGGACCTTCTACATCATGGGTTTTATGGCTGGACTCAGATATCATTGAAACTCCACCGACTTTGATTCAAGATCTGGCTGCTCACGACGAACCCATCATCGTACCAAACTGCTTCCAAAGATACGTGGATCCCAAGACCAAGGAGAAAAAGGAACGGGCATATGATTTCAACAGTTGGCAGGATAGCGACCAAGCAAAAGAAATTGGGAACAAAATGGGACCTGATGATATTTTGTTGGAGGGATACGCTGAAATGGCTACCTACCGAACTTTGATGGCATACCTATATGCAGAAGATGGTGATCCAAAAGAGAAGATTCCGCTTGACGGTGTTGGGGGAACAGCATTATTGGTCAAGGCTGAGGTTCATCGAGATGGTGCCATGTTTCCACCGTTCGCTTTTTACCATTTGATTGAAACCGAGGGTTTTACCAAGATGGCTAAGCGATTGGGGTGGAATGCTTTTGGGTTACCTCACTACAAGGTACGTCATTCAGCTATATACCTGTTAACCCTTGATCATAAAACTAACCAGTAATCTTCAGGTATACCATTATAATGAGTGAGAAATGTCCGGTACAATCCCACATCTACCTTTCGTCCTCCATAGAGAAGTCAAGAAACATGATTATTTTTAGGGAAGGGGTTTTGGAAGAAGTTGTGACGACTAAAAATGTTGTACAGATAGAAGAAGAAGAAGAAATATATTGGAAGGGCATTAGGAAATGGGCGAACTATGCGTTTTCTTTTCTTTTTTTTTGCCTCCTCATTTCTTTTGGCGTTTTTGTTTTGTGGTGACATTGTGGCATAGTCCCAGTGACAGAAGAGGGGCTTTCATGAACTTTAATGATGCTCTTGTGTATGTATACCTATACCATTGTAGAGGAGTTTTTCTTTTGGGACTTATATATCGATCAAGACTTTTACATTGGTCTCTTCGGATGCTCAAGATGGGTGGTACATCACGAGCCGACGTACTGATTCGTTTTTATTTTTATGGTTCCTTAAGAGACCTGCCTCTGGAGGGAAATTCTTTGAAATAAAATCTCTATAGCATATTACCGACCACTAGGGACTTGCTTTTGTCAATCACTTGTTGTACTACTTGAGTACACACTATTGGAGTTGGAAGAGGATCGACTACTCGTACGCACGCCTTGTCCTCAAGGCTGAAAAGCCGAGGATACACCGAGCGAGCAACCGAGGCACGATTTTTCGAAGGCCTCGAACGCAATGCGATTGACAACACCTGCAGACAAGCTCCACCACATCATCCAATTCAATTCCCAAGAACAACGCATACCGAACGTATCACTTTACAACACCAATTCGAACTCTACTTCCTCTCTTAAATAGTCGAGGTGAACAAGCAAGAACAACCCTTCATCACAATCGAGAACACAACCACTTCCAACCCCCCACGCATCCGCGAAACAGCGGTCTCGAACCCAACACCAACCTCTCAATCACAAACCACGAGAGACAAAATGTCCTCCGCCCGCCACCCCCCCAAAAATGGTACCCCAACAAAACGCATAATCACCGAACTCTCCGCCTACGCCTCCTCCCCACCCGAGACCATCCCCGCCCTCTCCCCCATCTCCCACCAGAACCTCCTCGCCCTCCACGCAATCCTCATTCCACCCTCCTCCACCCCTCTCTCCTCAGGCTACAAAGGAGGAAGATGGCTCCTACACATCACAATCCCACCAACCTATCCCCTCGCCCCGCCCAAGATCCGGTTCGTGACTAAAATCTGTCATCCGAATGTAGATTTTGAAAGTGGCGATGTGTGTCTGGATCTCTTGAAGGAGGAGTGGACACCGGTGTTGGGTGTTGTGGGGGCCCTGGAGAGTGTTTCTCGTCTCCTCGGGGAACCGGGGTGGGATTCTCCACTTGGTGTTGAGGTTGCGGCGCTTGGGAGGGGTGGGGATGGCGTGGGTGTTAGGGGATTAGTGGGGTTTTGGACGGAGGAGGAACGGTTTGAGGGGGACTTGGAGGATATTGAGGGGGTGGAACGGCAGATTCTTAATGGGATGGGGGAGGGGGAGAGGCTGGGTGGTGGGAGGTAGGAGGACGAATGTAGGATAGGAGTTGGGGATGTGGGTGGTGGCGGTGGTAGTAGCGATGGCGGGAGTGAAAGAGGGGGTTGGGAGGGCGAGTATATGTTTGCGGTTGGGTTTGGGCCTTGGAGTTGGACTTGGAATTGGACAAGGTGTGGTTGAGGTGAGGGGCGTGTATGATATATGAGGATTCGTAGATTGGACAGTATACGGGCAGGGGCTTTTTGGGAAAGCGGCAGGTTCACTCTACTCATGCACGAAGGTATATAGGTATATATCAGCAAAGAAGGAAAGGCTCGGCGAGTCATGGAAATGGGTCAGACTGTTAGGAAAGGAAAGGAAAGATCTGTACGATTGAACGAACACATGGGTGGGTTATATACAAATTGGCATTTTCAAAATGGAGCGAGCATCGCATCGGGATACTTTGATCTTAAAGGGATATGAATACAAACCCCGCAAAGATTCAAGAAATAGTAAAATAAGCATAAAACAGAAAATTACTACTCTAAGTCTCTTCTCGTTGACACTACGTGGTATACGAGAAACTAGCCAGCTGGCAAGTTGTCTCTCCTTACCAGAGACAGTCCAAGTGGTCAAGTCAAATTTGAATTATCCTAACCTCTTCTAATAAACAACACCCAAATTAAATCCCACGAACATTCATTCCTTCATTCGCAGTACTCCAATACTCCAATAATCCTTCTCAACCCACCAAGAACCATCCTATCAAGTAAGTACCTTAGTACCTCCCTCCCCGAAACCCCCTTACTACCCTCCCTACCACTCCAGCGTTCAAAAGAAATACTCCAGTAGTACTACTACGGAGTAAAGTAGAGTAGAGTGACTTAGTGCCACCAACTCCTTCGAACACATCAACACTCCGGTCCGGTCTGGTCACCACCCATTAAACCCTCGTTGCAAAGCGAGGATACGACGAAGAATGAAGAGGGGGACCATGTACTCCGTAACCCGATCTTCCGAATCTCAGATTCACAGATTGAAATCTGGGGATTCCATCTATCTGTACCGTACCTGAAAACACTCATTCATGTCCAACATGACATCTGATACTGTACAGTACAGTACAGTACTTGTACAAAACCGGTATCCCCCGTACTTCGTCCTTCGTGTCACCTACCACTATACCAAGTATACAGTATACAAAGTCAAAGTTCCACAACATCAAAAACCCATCACAAGTCCACAAGTCAAATCACCAATATCACACATACATACCACCCAAACGCAGGAAAAGATTTACATAAAAGTAGTTATATTCATTATTTCGCATCAGCATCAAAGTGCGTGCGTCTCAGTATCAGTATCAATCAGTAGTAGTAGGGTTACCTCCCAGACAATCATCTTATCCAGCCAAGCTGCCAAGCCAAGCCAAAGCAGCGGCAGGCAGCGCGTAAACTCTTGCTCTCAAACATGTGTGTGAAGCTGCCAAATTCGATAACCAGTTTGTTGTAGCCGCTGATAGTAAAGTCTCTCCCTTTTTTTTCTCTCTTTTCCTTGCAGAAGTGACAAAAAAAAAAGAGTGGGACAAAAATACCAACCATGCTAAACCCAAACCGCATCGGAAAATACACAAGAGTTGCGCCCAGATCTGGATTTTTTTTCAAATACGCCGTTCAATCCCTAGTAGTTGTATGCACTTTCCCCCCGCCCCCCCCCAAACCGCCACGGAGAATCGAAAAAAATTGGGACATTGAATGAGAGAAATGAAATGGAATGAGAAAGAGAAAAGAAAGACACCATAAATGCGCTTCGCCTATTTTCTAGCCACAGAGGTCAAGAAAAAAAGACATTTGCATCCACAGAGCAATGTAGAAACCACTGGAAATTCTTTGTAAAACCTCCGTGACGAAACCCATCCTATCATTAAAAAAAACGGGGGGTTTTGAACAATTGTTCTCATCGTTCTACTTTCAGTGTTTTCAAACGCCAGAGCTGTACGGGGTCCAAATGCATATGCCGGATGTATCGATCGAGTAAAAGCACTCTAGGTTTATGTGTAGTGGTGTATGCCCAATGCTTCGAATCGCTTGTGCGCCACTATGATGATGGACAGAAAGACAGAAATTGTTGAGGAAAAAGTGAGAGCATGTAAAAGAAATATGCGTATCGACAATATTTGTTCATAATTTTAACACATCAATAGGTACGATTTGCTGCACCATATCGGGTTCGGTATCTTGTGTGACATCGAATACTGAGGAGGTACCAAACAAACTGCACGATCAAGCAGCGGGGGGGTCCTTTGGTTTGAAGAATTGCATCAATCGACTAATTCGTTTGCCTTTCTTGTCTTTCTTCTCATGGTCGGTGGCTGGCTCGTTTGGAACTCGAGATTCGATTGACAACTTGCTCTTTTCGCCATGGGAGCTGCTAATGAGGCGAGACAGACTCACCATGCTTGATCGCTTGCGAGTGACTGCGGCAGAAGATAAGGAAGCAGATCTTTGTCCATCGCGAAATTGCTGATTGGGATAACTGTTATCTCTTGTGGAGGCCGAATTAATGCTTGAAAGCGATGGGGAGTGCTCTTCGACAGAGTGGCGCACTTCAGGTCCGGGTTCTCCAAGCAAAAGTGATTGGAATCCTTGTTCATCCGTGACCGATGATGGAGCTGTTGAAATTCGTTGAGCATCATAAAAGAAAGGTGATCTTGGCGACGGAAACGAAGATTGGGTTGCAGAGAGCGGACTTGTGGGAGTTAGATATGGTGGTTGGCGACCGAATGGTTGGAGATTGAATTTTTGATGTATCTCAACAGGCGGTAGGTCCTTACCAGTTCTAGGACGAAATGGTGGGGTTGCGGTTGAGCCGGACGAACGAGCTCTTGAATCTGGTCGTGAAGAATTGGCGTCGTCGACGATGTCATGTGGACCTATAGACTCTTCCATAATAGGTTCATCAAGCAAAGAAGTGACAGAGTGTTCGGACTTTGCGGTTCCAACGGTGTTACGGTCTCCATCACTCAGGTTACTGCCCTTGCGCTTCATTTGATTTGTCGAGCCAGCTTCCAGACTCAGAACCTTGTCAGAATCGACATCCTCGAAGTTCTCAACCTTGATATCAATTCCTAAACCGGTACCCACACCCTCGTCAACCACGTTGTTTGCGTCTTCCTTGTCAGACGAGACTTTGGCGTCCTCCCACTCATCTTCGTCCTCCTCAAAAACGTCCTCCATGGTCATGGTCGAGTTGCTGCCAAGACGGTGCAAGCCGAAACGTGGACTTGGGCTGTCAAACTCAGGGGCACTTTCTGCACGTCGATGGTAATGCAAGCCAGGTCCTGCGAATCCGCCTAGACCACCGGCGCTATGCATGGCTCTCTTCTTTTGGTTGGATCTCTGTGAAATCTCCCAGTCATCACCAAAGCTGGAAGGAGTATTAAAGGGACCCAAGGCCGCATCAAGATCGATCATGATACTTGCTGAATCGTCTTCTTGGGGTGGAAGCTTACGTGGCTTCCATGTCGAAATGTCCTGTTGACAATCGGCCGTTGGTGCTGGTACCTGGTGCTCTGAGTTCGAGGGTTCAAATCCCGAGGTTTCCTCTATGGTAGAGTACGACATATTGGGAGGAGTAGGTGATCGTCGGTTTATCTTTTTGCCCTGACTGCGCTGACGGGTCTTGCGAGACAAAATTGATCCAGCCCAATTGCGAACCTTCTTCTGTTTCTTGCTTGGCTTTCTCGATAGTGAGGAACGACGGGAGAGAGTGGGCTCAATCGTATGCATGAGAGGTTCGGTGCTGGCTGTATTTGTTTCCATTGATTGAGGATCAACGAGAGCTGATTTGCGAATTTTGCCTGCAGATCCAGAACTAGTTGGTCGAGAATTTGGAGAGCAGTCACCCGAGTTGGAGGAATCATGGCTAAAGAAAGCCCATTTCTTAGCAGATCTTGGAGTCGACGGTTCAGAAACTGATGTGGTGGCTGCTTCGTTCAAGAGTGGAATAGAATTACGACGCTTTGACGTATCTCGTGCTTCTGCGCTTTCGTGATCTAAAACTGCCTCTGCAGTGCGGGGTCGAGTATCCATGGTTCTACGATTGGAGTTGGTTAGGCCACGGGGTTCCTTTGTAGGAGTAGGAGAATTTCCAGATGACATGATTGAGGATATGCTATTAGAGACGGAATGACCAGGTCGCATGGTGACCGTTGAGGAGCTGTCCGAAGAGATAACTGACAATGGGCGAGGAATTACCTCGATATTGTCCGAGAATCCCACACGAGCACGATTCAATGCTCTTAATGGCTCTCCCGCAGCATCATCATCATCTGTATCCGGTGTATGTGGTGCGACAATTGTCTGCTCAGCTTTAGCGGTCATAGCCCCATCCATAGAACCAGGAAGAAAAGGTTGCCGCGTCTCTTGGTTTCCAGCAGGTGTACATGGTGCAGAGTTGCCACGAGTGACAGCTACGGGGCTGGTGGGAGCCTTTAATATCATTGTAAGGTCGTGGCAGGAGATGGCAGCCGATCTGACATGTCTGTGACGGCTGCGTCCGCCAGATGGGCCGAAACCCGTGGGTTGAGGCAGAGCGGCATCACCTTTGGGTGGTGAAGATGACATTGGTGAGGTAACCTTCCCGGTGACGCTGTCGGCTCCAATGAACTCGCTGGTGCCTCTCTGATGTGGTCCGCCAGATCTTTGAGGAATATTGCGTGGAAGTGGTGATGATGGGGGGCTCGTTGATCTGGTGCCGAAGGAGAAGGCCGGAAGTTCTGGAGTGCGCAAACTGTCCCGCTCGCGGTGCATGTCAGAGTGGCCTTTCAGTTCGATCGCGGAGTTTGGTCGACGACCAGAGGCTCTCGAGTATGAGGATGGCGCTGAAGATGACATAGGTCGTGGGGGGGGTTTCGCAGGAAAAACAAATGATGGTAGAGGAAGAGGGCCATTGTGCAGACGAGGAGGAGACTGAGCGTCAGTCATTGCAGGTGATGAGCTG
Organism: Hymenoscyphus linearis; assembly: GCA_900536425.1. NCBI lineage: Eukaryota > Fungi > Ascomycota > Leotiomycetes > Helotiales > Helotiaceae > Hymenoscyphus > Hymenoscyphus linearis. Next base: position 70,285 of record UNPR01000158.1, on the reverse strand, counting down.
CCAATTGCACCCGCAGTCATGGGTCGAAGGTCGAGTTCAGTGGAACTCAACCCTCGCTCTGTGGAGGCCATGGTATCAAGACCCGTACGACGGCCAACGTCAATACCCCAGTTAGAATAGGCGCATCAAGAATTGGAATATATGGGGGAGCGTTTCGTGAGGCGTGGAGCGCAGTGCGAACGAGGAAAGTGGGCGATCTTCAAATTTTGTGGAGGAGCAATCGCGAGATCGAAGGTGGTGGAGATCAAAGGTCAGATATTGAAGGTGAAGGTGGAGGTGGGAGGGAGATTCAAGATGAGCGAAAAGGATGTGGTGGTGGAAAGCGACCAGTGGCGCGGACGCGCAACGCGGGACTCGCTAGCAGATGGACTGTATTCCCAAGGTGAGGGCCTGCCGCATGAAAGAATGAATAGTGAAGTCGCAGATTCGAGAGTGTGTTATCGTCGTCAAGTTGGGGGTCTTGGTAGTGGTTGGCAGGGCGAAGGATGGTCGGTCGTCAATCAATCTCTGGGCCGTGGTGGTGGTAATATGTTGGTGGTGGTAAGTGGTAGTCGGTGATAGCAGTAGACTCCTGTTAGTAAGGAAAAAGGAGTGTAGGTTAAGGAACGGACGGCCGATTTCAGACCAAGTCTCTGTCTGCGACAAGAGATTGAGGGTGGTGCAGCCAAAATGTGTGGTAATAGATGTATGTGGTGTTGAAGAATGGATAAGAGGGAGAGCCGACTGACACGAGTAAGAGGGAAGGGGATATCCTGCGCCGCCACCGCTTTTGGGTGGGGACCAGTGCAGGCTTCTTCAACCGATCATGTGACAGTTGACGCTAAGGTTGCTGATGGCTACAGTAAGGTTACTGCAGGTTGGTTGAGTGGTGAGCTGTAGCCACTACCTCCAAAAACAATGGAACCTGGGAACAATTGTACGCTAGGGACTTTTTCGGATGGTCGGACCACATCGGCCCTGGGAGGCGCTAGGAGGCGCTAGGAGCGTCCTGGCTGGTGCTGGTTTAGGTGGTGGGTGCTGTGTCAGTATCAACAGCCTCCACTGCAACCTGCAACCTACAACCTTACTGAGGAGCACTCTGTTCACATCTCTAATCTCTCGTCTCTTGTGTCTTGTCATCATCTCTCATCTCTACTCATGTCCATCTACTCCCGTCTCTTGTCTCTCTAATCATTCTTGTCTCGCTACTTATCCAGGGGGAAATGTCTTCATCAGACAGCTCAATGACTATCACCATCCCTACCCTCCCTATCAAACACCATGGCACAATAGATCTCAGTAGATCTCTCTACTAACGATGTACAGAGCAGAGCGTATGAACCTCATTTCGGATACCTGCTCGTTCGCTGCAAATTTCGTCTCTTGTTTTGCCGCAACTGCAACTGTTTTGTTTTACGTCTTGCTTCAGAAATCCCCTCTCCACCCCTCCACCATGGCAACTTTAACTTTTCCAAACAAACTGGTCATTGTCTCATTGTCTCATCTGGTCCTGGGTTCTTACTGGAAGACTGGGCCATCTAGAGGCCACCGCTGAACGCTGAACCCTAAACCAGGAACACCAGACCCCTAATCTATGAGATTAATTAGAGTCAGTAAGGCTAAATTAAAAATAAGATCAAGATCGTGTTTTCCAGGTTGTTTTCAGGGAAAACATGTTGTGTACACCAAAAGGGATGGATACGATAGTGATATTACGACAGCATCTAATTTACTGGTACTGGTACTGGTACTGGTGCTGGCACTGGCACTGGCACTGACTGGCACTGACTGGCACTGACTGGCACTGACTGGTACTGACTGGTACTGACTGGTACTGACTGGTACTGACTGGTACTACTGACTGGTACCAACTGGTACTTGTCAAATGTTCATTACTAGTGACTGGAGAGAACAGAAAACTACCAGTCTGACTCTGTAAAATCTACTTTGATTTCTTGTTCATCCTTTGCCTCCTCCCCCCTGGGTAAACCAAGGCATTTGTCATGAACCTACCAATTGGTCTCAGTATTGCGGAGATATACTCATTTCAGCACAATTTCACAAATTTACACGCTTAGCCCGGCATTTCATTTCTCGAGTATTTTTCCTCAATTTCCATGTAGAGGCTGAGATTTGTCTGCCGCAGCAGGGGTTGTAAGCAGGAAGCCGGGTTCTAGGATGCGCTGCAGCTCTCATATCTCCGCCTTCGGCTGCTGAGCCCTCTGAGCCTGTCAGGTTTGAAATGTTGTCAACAGTGGGGAGAATAAGTGGAGTTTGATCTGAGCAAGGGGTGGATTGCTCAAGATTTGATATTGTTTGCTCCATCATCTCTGATCTCTCGCGACATTTCACTCCACAACACACGAGGCACAACAAGTCGTCATGATTGCGAGGTGTTGGACCTAGCTGACCTAGCTCGCTCTACAAGAAATTGACAATCCCAGCGAGCCCAGCCATCTGAGGATCGCAATCGAAGATCGGCGCCCTACCGGCGAACTGAACAAATCACAAAAAAGTGACGTGGACCGTTCGCGCCTTGCAAAATCTCGGAGATTTTCAAATCAAATCGTATCTCCAATTGGCAATTCGCCTCGCAATTGAAGAATCTTTTGCAACATTCCAGGTTCGCTCTGTGGCGTGCTCTCGACGGGTGAGCCGAGGTTTTTCTATTTCGGTATCAAATGTATCATCGACCGCTCTTCTGCATGTTCTGTAGATGTTCTAGCGCTGGTGACACAAGGAGGTGGAGGGCTGAGGGTAGACCGTAGAGAGGAACTCTGCCGTTGCGAACCCCGTAGTCCCTGTTCTCCGGAAGCATTCTAGATTATAACTTCACACGTTCTCGGGTTAATAATCGAGAAGGTTTAGGAGAATTGAATCGAAACCCTGCTGTACGCTTTTAGATTGTTTGGCACAAACCTTGGTAAAGTTAGTAACAAAAAGCAATGGCCAGCCGCAAGAGCAGCAGTCGGAAAAAGAGTAATGTGTAGGGGATCATAGTCAGTGCATCTTTCTACGGCGCTGTCTATTATGATACCATTGAGCCACCATGTCCTTAGGACTCATGGAAACTATAGGTACTTACTTGTATAAATACGTACATCTGATGATTCATGTTCGTTGACGGTTACATGAACTGTGGTAGTCTGTATACTTTTCTCTTCAAAGCTGTCATATATTCCATACTCAAGTAACTGCAATCGTCTTGTAAAATACCAATAACTGTAGAATGAAAAATCCAGGTAATAGGTAGGTAAAGTTCAATCTGCAAATTAATATCCGAAAACTAAAAGATATACGTCTTATTAGTATTGAGGGAGCTGACCAACAAGAATGCTACGGCATTTCACAATTCACTTTTAAGGCTATTCTAAAGCCTATTTTGAGTGAGAAGATCACAGCACAATTTATTACTGTTTTATCAGTCCACTGGTTCATGAGAAAAAAATTAATTGGAAATGAAAACAAACACGTGATTTATTGGAGTCTTGGCGGGCGAAGAACTCCATTCATCGCCCATGCTTGTTCTCATTTGCGATGGCACAAACCGATTTCATGGAACAGCCCCTCACTTGATGGCCCTCCTTCTAATGGTCCCCAGGCTTTTGGCCATCAGAAGTCCGCTCTCAAGAAGACTTCTGACAAAATCAACCCCCTTTCGCACCATCCACCAAGAAGCAAGAGATGCCTTTAGCCAGGAAACTTCCATGGCCGTGGAACAAAAAGGAACAGACCCATGGAAATCCTACACTCAGGCAACTTTCACGGCTTGCACGGCCAGTAACATCGTAGGAAATTCTCTGGTTTCACTACTTGCGTGTGCTTATATGCTTATAGATCAGGAAAAAGATTGTGCATGCTCTAAAGAAGAGAGGTGATATGCCAAATAGGAAATGGATGGATATGCAGAAAGTCCCTTGTGCAGTAGTTCTATTAGCCACCCCCGAGTTCGCAGATTGGCTTGAAGAACCGGCTTTCATCTCCAGCGTTCTTGTACCAATCACAAAAGCTCAGATAGCAGGACTTCCACCTTTTGAGCTTGATGTTGTTTGCGCCTGTGTAGATCAGGTGGCTCTCTCCGTGGATTATATTCAGTCCTTCGGCGCGGATCACTCACGATCTCGATCAGGGATTTCTTTTCTCCTTGGCCGATCAGACTTGTTGCTCCCTAGCCTTTGGGATGACCAAGTTGACTCGCAAAATCATAGTACGGAATTGCTGTCCACAATCACTGTGGCATCGAGCAAAGATGAATCTATCAAGATCGACATGCCTTTGGCCAACACCTTATTTACAAATGGAAGAAAGTCAACACTCCTTATCTCGAGATGGCGGATGAATCCACCAGAATCAACAACAGGAGGGAGGTCTTTTGTCCAAGTCAAGTCAGCGGCGAAACTCAATCAGGTGATCAATGCTCTAGATGACATGGTAATAAATACACCTCATATGTCGATCCCTGCCGTCCCTATCACTCCAGTACGACGAATAACTAGTGGACTTGGAAATATTGTACGCCAGATCGACTTTGGGGACGACAACATCGGGCCTGCATCTCGCGAGTTAGAGGTGGTTGTCAATGAGCGAATAGAGGCCCAGACTGAGAATAAGAGACAAAAAGAAGATGTATGGGCATTAATCGTGCCCGAAGCCACCGCCAACCAAGCTAGTCCGGAAATGCAAGAATACCTGAAAAATCCTGCGAATAAGAGACAAAAAGAAGGCGGGCCATTATCACTGCCAAAAGCCACCGCCAACCAAGCTAGCCCGGAACTGCAAGAATACTTAAAACACCCGGACATGCAAGAATACTTAAAACACCCTGGAGTTGTGAGTAGCCTAACCTCGGATTTTGAAGGTGGATCCATTGATTATTGGGTGAGAGGTGGTGCTAAATTTTGCCGGGTTGGTAAGTTCTGCAACAATCGCAACTTGAGCCTGAATTCTGCTGATTGGTTTTATAGTTAGTGGAGGTGGAGGCTGGGGAGACAAGCAAGGCCTTCTTTCGTTAGATCCACAAACAACCTATTCTCACATCGAGAAATCAGCTCTGGATATATCTAATCAATCGATAGAAGAGCAAAAGACCTCAGCTCTTGGGAATATAGCTGAGCCTGGTTCATACATACAATTCTTTGTCCAAAAGAGAGGTGACAGAGGACCTGCTCATTTAGAACCCAGAGTGGATCGTATGTGGGCAAAGAGCGTAGTTTTTGGTACAGACAGGGATACAAGCAACATTCCTAAGAAGAAGGTTTTTGAGAGCGAGAAAAAAATGGCGGTTGATGCAGGATTATTTGGATTCCAGTCTCATTCGGGCATGTTTCTACGACAGAGACTTCAGCCAGATGGACCAGAATTTACCACAAAAGTCGACATGCCCGCTTCATTTGTATATTCTTACGACCATCTTTGGAGTTCTTTACAACAAAAATCACAGCCAAGCCTGGGGCCTTTATAAATGTGGCGTCCCAGTCATCCCTAAAGTTGTACAACAACTCTGTAAATATTAGAGCTGTATCAATGTATTAGAGAAATGGCATCATTCAGTTGTCACCTTTTGTTCCCAGACGCGTCTATGATTGACTCGCAAGCGTTTTGATAATAATAGCCAAGCCCATTTCCCTTTTTATGGTAGGTTGGTTAAATCAACCTTACATCTTTTCAGCCACCTGAGAAAGAGGATGTGGATGTAGTCTCGCAATGAACCTAAAATGGCTATACGATACGAGCTTGGGGGAGAAAAAAGTTATGAAATCGATCATCTAAAACTTCTCAAAGCTCCAAAACAAGTATCTCAAAGATGAAGATTACAAGAACTTGAATTGATCTAGAGAAAAAGATTTTGAATGTACATCAGCTCAATCAAAATGAATGCCTTGTTGCTGCCTGAGGTCATTCTGCAGGTGAAGTTGTGATGTCAAAATGTCCAGCACCTACCTGCCCCCAAAACATCCATCAGTCGCCATTCCTCAACACCTTGCCAACTTTTTTCTTTAACCTCACTCTCGACAATCTCCCCGGATCATCTGCAACATTGCAAGATGGATCGCGCACTCGACGAAATTGTATCAGAACGTCACGTAAGTTTGCTTCTGGCCTTGACCTTCCAATTGTTTCAGCCTTGCACCACAATCAACGAGAAGAAGACGACTGACTGACGCCTTTCAACAGCGCGGTGGCAGAACTCGAGCACGCCGAGGAGGTCGCAGAAACGACCGTAATGACTTTCCTCGTGATGGCGTAAGAAAGGTATGGGAAATCCCTCGTAGTCGAACAGCCCAGAATCATGTTTGCTAATCTTCTGCCTTGTCTAGGTTGATACACCTTCTCCTCCCTCCTCCTCCCACACATCATTCCTCTCCCAAAGCTTCCTCGGACCTCGTCGCAGTCGAATCCACCGCACTCGATGACCTTCAGGCTGGTCTAGGAAAGTACCTATATTGAATATATCAGCTAACCCGGGCCTCCTCTCTTCGCACAGTCGACTCGAGATGAAAGTAGAAACATAGACTCGTACGTTTCCCATGTCACACACTGCGCGAGTATAACACTAATCCTTTCGCAGTGAGTGGGTTCACGATAAGTTCGACGATCATTGTATGCAAATCCGATTTGCTTCCTGGAATTTTGCGCTCATAGATACCCAGCTGGACGGCGCCCTTACCGACAAGAAAGACGCTATTCCCCTGATCGATCATAGTATGTACATTCTTCGAAAGAGTGTAGTTTGTATGCTAATTTTCACAGCGAATCTGCAAGCGCCAAGCTTAGAGTTGACAACCTACACTATGATTTGACGGAGGAGGACTTGGATGTAGGAAAACCCAACCAGAACATGCGATATTATGCTCATAGATTATACAGGATCTTTTCAACCGTATTGGCCCAGTTTCAAAACTCACCCTCACCTATGATCGCGCAGGCCGTTCCGAGGGCACAGCCTTTGTAACTTACGAAGCCCCTGAGGACGCCAAACGTGCCATTCGGGAGTTTGACGGCGCCAATGCAAAGGGTACTCAAGTCCGTTCAATTGCGTTTGTGTGTTGCTGATAATTTGCAGGGCAACCAATTCGCCTCACCTCTGTACCTTCAGGCCCTGCTCGCCGAAATCCCTTTGATTCAGCACATGCTCCACCTCGCCCATTGGCAGACCGAATTACTCTTCCACCAGGCAGAAGCCGATCCGAATCTCCAATCCGCCATTCCGATGTTAGTGGACCACCACCTAGCAACGTCGATCGATATGTTCCAGGTCGGGGTAGCCGCTCACGTAGTCCTCAACGTCCTCGCAGAGACGGTAGAAGACCAGGCGCAAGAAGAGAGCAACGCGGTGGCGAGAGACGCGGTGGTCGTGGCGGTGGTGAGAGAGTTGCTAGAGATGGTAGACCAAAGAAGACACAAGAGGAGCTCGACGCAGAGATGGAGGATTACTGGGGAGGTAAAGGAAATGGTGTTGAATCTTCTGCTGCGCCAGTGACCGTTGCTGCACCAGTTGATAATGTCGATATGATTGAGTAAATCCCATGCATTTTCCCTTTGGAAATTGCTGTATTGACGGTAGTGGAAATAGTAGAAATAGTGGCATATGGAGGTAGATGATAATTCTTTTTTCACTCCCTATACCATTTGTTTTCTTCTTCTTCTTCTTCTTCTTCCTGTACCGCATGGGGATAAGAGTACCTAGATGCGTTACTGCATAGTATATCGAGAGAGAAAAAAAGGCATTCATTTGGGGCTTTACTACTTGAATTGAAGACTGCTTGGTCAATATTTTTTTTATTTGTGAATTCTTTCTTTCTGAAATACTTTGACTTTTTTTTTCTTTTTTTTTCTTTTTTTCTGGATCGTAAATATTGGCCGGCTGGTGGTTTTTTTTGGGAAGATGATATATGGATGGGTTTGTGGAATTTGTAGTGGTTTTTTTGGCTGGATTCATGGGAGGGCTGATGAGTAAATAGTGTTATTGGTGGAGCTAGTTTTGTTGTTGATTTTATTTAATTTGAACTTGTTGCGTTGTATTTCTGTGTTTTTAGTTCTGTGTTTTGTTTCTTTTTTGAGGTGGGATTTAGTTGGTTTCATGGAGGGATGAGTGCTAGACTGGGTATCGTAGTACTGAGAGAGAGAGAGAGAGAGAGAGAGAGAATGATATAACTTTTAAGATAACTAAGTATCTATCTATCTTTGGGAATCTGTATTCTTTGAAACTATGAAGCTATGGAGTAAGTATTAAGTTTTAGGTGACAGGTGTTGTGGATATTTTCTTCCTTTGTCTTTGGGGGTGCTGTTTGCCTGGTTGTTTTCGTCGTTTGTTGCTTCTATTGTTGCTTTTTTGGGGGGGGGACGGGGGGGTTGTGATGGGAAGGGGGTTTCGTAGCATCAAGAAGGAAGGCTAAGTAAGTAAGTCTTCTATTCTAGGCTTTGAATATCGCGTAGTAGGTACTCAACAAGATACGGATGGACACTATATACTCATATCCCACCCAGCATACTCCATGAGTATTCAATAGCCTACCTACCTAGTTTCACTGATCCGTCCCTGAGAGGAAGTAGAAAACCCCCCTTTCTCTCCTGACTCTGGGGTTTGAAATGTAAGATTTACCTGGTGCTACTGTACTGTAGATCTCGCTTAATATCATGGACTGGTTGGAAGGTTCTGGAGCTGTGCAGTAGGTAGGATTACGAACCTCGGCGAGCATGAGGGGATATGAAATAGGTAGTTTAATGAGGAGGGGGAAGGGGGAGGGGGAGGGGGAGAGAGTGCCCACGTATAGTATAGTACTCCTTTTATTGGAGGGAGTGGAAGGTGTAGGATATGACACAAGCGCAACATATAATCACATCTTGAATACATTATACATGAATACTGAACAGACAGACAGACAGACAGACAGGAGTAGTACTTGCAATTATCAGAATATCATTCTAATCTTCGCTATACAAATTATAATGTAGATTTATACAAGTAGGTATAATCTAATCCAGGGACTATAAAATTACTAGTATTATGTCTAGATAAGATATGAATATATATACATGAACGTAATTCGCGAAACGAGTTTGGGGTATATATTCGCTTCCTTCCTTCCTTCCTTCCTTCCTACACCTTTTCCTTCCTTCCCCAAATAATAAAGATCGAAATCCATGCCATATTAGATTATATAAAAGTTGTTCCGTTCCTAAAATATGAGACCATGTCTACAGTATCTGTAGACAGACTGTATTGTATCTCTGAGTAGAGAAATAGATAGATAACAAAAGAAAGAAGAAAACAAAGGTTATGTAAACGCCGGGTCCCAATGCAGATAAGAAGACATAAAAAACAAAATATGAACAAAACTCTCCACCTCTTTTCTTTCTTTTCCGTATTTTTGCAGTTTGGTTGGTGATGTTGTATATAAAAATATCGGGAAGAACCATCAGAGCAACAAATAATAGGAGGAGAATAATACAAAGCCAGTAACCAACCCAAAAGCAGGTCTCTGCACACTCCCCGAACTCTTCTTTTTCGAATTCGCCGCTGCGGCTGTGGGGATAGCCTGGACGGTTACAGTACCGATGACAATAACCCCCTCTCCATTAGGAGAGATGGAGAGAATATCACCACCAATGGTAATCTGTCCATGTTCAATGAGTGTCTGTCCGGCCAACGCAACGCTGGTGACCCGCGCTTTGGTGACATAAGTGACGGTCTGCAACGTCGTTTCCTTCCCCGTTGAAATGGTAGGTGATGGTGCATCGGTGGGAAGTACGAGGAGAGAACCGTCTTGAGTGATGGATCCGCCTTGAGTGAGTGATTGGCTTCCGATCATGATTACACCGTTGGAGTTGGCGGTGTAGAGACTGCTACCGATGTTTACTACTGCTGGCGGGGTGGCGGTAGCGGGTGGTGGGGTGTTGTGCGCGCCGTTGATGACGACTGCTCCTCCTGTTGAAGCGAGGGAGATTTCCTGTCCGTCGACTGTGATTGATGAGCCGGGGAGTAGGGTCTGGGAGCCGACTAGGAGGACCGATGATGGGCCTTTGGTGAGTGTTTGTGAACCTAAGAGGATTGGAGCAGCGGGGACGAATGTTGGGCCTACGACACCGAGAGAGGTGACGAGAGAGGATATATCTGTGTTCGTGATGGTGATTGATTTTGCGCCTGGTGGTAATGGGGAGGCGACGACTGGGACAACTGATATTGGGGAGGGTACGTTGGTTGAGGTTAACCCAGATACAGAAGAAGCAGTTGATTGAGCAGTTGACTGGGCAGTTGTTTGAGCTGGGCTTGAACTTGGTTTTGGTTGAACAAGTGTGAGAACGGAAGTTGCAATGGGTGAAGGCTGCGAATTTTGAGACTGTGCGTTTGCCGGGACTGGGACACTCGATTGGTCTCCTTGAGAGACTTGTGTATTAGCAGGAGGAGGTGCTTGGGTGTTTTCGGAGGTTGGACTGGGTGGTGCTTGGGACGCTGGAACAGGTGTGAGAAGAGAAGTTGTAACGGGTGAAGCCTGTGAATTCTGCGGCTGTGTGTTAACCGGAATGGGGACATTCGATGAGCTTGGCCGAGGAACTCCTGTAATAGCGGGGGAAGGTGCTTGGGTATTTTCGGGATTTGGATTGGGTAGTGCTTGAGACACTTGAGGTGTTCCTGTACTTGCAGGGGGAATTGTCTGTTGAGTTTTATCAAGAGTTGGGATTGGTTCTGTACTCGTAAATGGACTCGGAAAGCCACCATTTTCAGTTGAGGTCGGGAATTGGGGAACGGGAGATGTGATTCCCTTTATAATAGTTGCAATAACCTCTGAGATAGCTGGTATAGAGACAGCGGGTATATCTGGACTCCCTTTGCTTGCCTCTGGAGTTTGAACGGCTCCTGGACTCGAAACTTTAGTTGAGGGACCGCCATTTCCACCACCTTGATTAGGGGTTCCTCCATTATTTCCACCCGCGGCGGTAGTTGTTGGTGTTGGGAAAGGACCTTTCGTGATTGGACTCTCATTCCCACCGCCGATGGTTGATATGACGACGACTGATGTAGGTATTATGGTTGACAAGCTTTCCCCAATACCAGAAATTATAGAAATTACAGGAGAAGTTATGGGCAGCCCTGGAAATGTAGCCTGGGGAGCTGAGGACTTCGTGTTAGATGAACTTTCTCCACTTTCTGACTTGGTGAAAGGTGCAGAGTTTTGATCTCCTGATGGTATAGTTGTAAATGGAGCAGGCGTTCCCACTACAGGAGAAGTTTGTGGAGCTGGAGGCTTTCCGTCAGGCGAATTCTGAACCGGTTCTGGTTTGCCTGAGGGTGCAGGTTTTGGGTCACCAAGCCCTATTGTAGCGATGGGCAGTTTAACAGAGACTTCAAGACTAGGTACCGAAACTTTAATAGGATCAAGGGGCTTTGTGCCGACAGTAATCGGTAATCCAGTCAATGGATTGCCAGCTGGATTCTCAGGTTTAGCTGATGGTTTAGGGGAGTCGGCTGGGTTTGGCGCATCTGAGACTGTGGCAGGCTTTCCTCCGCCACCAAAATATGTAGGTTCGGATTTAGGTGTATTTGATGTTTGTGTTGTTTTGGTGTTCTCGCCAGCAGGAGCATGCGTCTCTACTGGTTTTGGTTGATGAGTTGAGACATCGGGTTTACCATCTTGTGATGGCTGTGCAGTTGAGAGTGCCTCAGTTTTAGTGGGTACCGCCGGTACTTCTGGTCTTTTGGTATCAATGAAAGTAAAGGTAGTAGACACTGGCTTCGTAGATTCAACTGGCCTCGTAGATTCAACTGGCTTCGTAGATTCAACTGGCTTCGTAGATTCAACTGGCTTCGTAGGTTCAACTGGCCTCGTAGATTCAACTGGCTTCGTAGATTCAACTGACTTCGTAGGTTCAACTGACTTCGTCGGTTCAACTGACTTCGTAGATCCAACTGGCTTCGTAGGCTCAATTAACTTCGTAGATCCAACTGGCTTACTTGGTTCAACAGAAGAAGGTTTATGACTCTCAACTACTGGATCAGTAGGTTTCGCAGGAGTATTTTCCGCTTTGGTAGAAACCGGTCTAATTGGATTTGTCAAAATAAGCGGTATAGTCGACTCTACAGGCCTTGGAGACTGTTTAGATGACTCGCTTGGTTTGACATCCGAGGGTTTGGGATTTTCGACCACAGGCGACGAGGACGATGCCACCGAAACTATACATACTGGTCAGTTCAATGATTCATTTCATACAATACGAGGATCTATAGAATATACCTTCCGTTTTTGTCAGTTCGGTGGGCTTCGAAGGGACTTCTTTTGCTGTATGTTCATGAGCAGGATCTGCAGATTTAGATGGTACGACTTCTGATTTAGAATGAATGACTTCTGTTGAGGGTTTGTTGCTTTGAGAACTTGGCGCTGCAGTTGGCTTCGCATCAGGAGAAATTACCTTTGTCTCCGATGGGGCAGTAGCCTAAGTAGAGTGTGAGCAAATACAAGATTTGAATATTTACGTGTGTTGGGAGAAACACATATGGGTAGCCCAAGTTATTATTCAAGGTGTTTAGAAGGATCGAAACCACTATTAGTCCGGTCTTTCAACACTCTCGCGTAATAATTCATTTTCCATGATGCTTGGGCATATACAAAGGAGAAGTCGATATGGGAATTCGAAATACATACAGTACTTTTTTGAGTATTAGCAGGAGCAGCTGGTTCATTTTCAGGAACGTTAACTCCGAGGTTTGCACCATGCTTGGGGCCGGCTATTGGCTGTCAGTCTCTGTTCTTGCTCGTACTATGACTCAGGTTCAGATAACATACCGGCAGCTGATGTGGTTGGTAGACTCCCTGTGGTAGCGGGAGTAGCTTCCTTAGTTGGGATCGTAGAAGCTTTGGATTCTGATATGATAGTGGTTTGTGATTGGACCGGCTTGCTTTCAGGACTCGAGCTCGATTCTTTTACCACTTTCGGTGGAGGAACAGCTTGATCTGAAGATTTGTCTGCTGGAACTACTGTTTCTGACTTTGGTGCTTGCGAATGTGGTGCCGCTGGTGACTCCTTCGAAGCTACTTGAGTAGCTTTGTTCTCCTGACCGGTCGGTGTTGCAACTCCTCCATCAGGTTTCGCTGTTACACCTCTCAACTCCAATTTCTTTCCTTCCTTCACTTTAACGATGACAGTATCATTAATGAGTTTCGGTACATAATCAGTTAACTCAATGGCAATAGGTACAATTTCTGGTGTCCGGTCTTGTGTAATAACAATAATATCTATAAAGAAGCCTGTGTAAGTATTTTCAAAACATATAACCAGGCCAAGGATCACTGACCTTCGACTTGAGGCCGTTCTGGAGAGGTGTTATGTGCTAGAGCAATTGCTCCAGCAGCGAAGAAAAGCAAAAAATACATGGTCAACAGGAACGAAAGCTGTGATAGAGATTCATCCCCTCTGAATGTCGATTTGAAAATATGACGAACAAAGAAAAAGAATCGCGAGAATAACGGGTGACTGTGTCTATATTATTATTGGTACGCTGCGCCTGCTGTGCCTTATTTCATCATGTTGGTTCGAGTTGAAGATGCGGCACCGAGCTCCCCCTCTCCTCCATGTGCCATCCACCACTTTATTGGCAAATATACTGAGGCAGGGTTGCTTTCTTTCTCCGTATAGGGATCCAAAATGGCAGGGGTGATCAAAGAGGTGCGTTCGTCCTGAAGGATTGGAAAGCGGCGTTGAAGATCATTTGATAAGACTACTCCAAGAAAAGCGCAACGCGAAAGCCTCGCAGAATTTTTTGATTTCAATTGAAGCAGAACACTGATGAAACCTGCACAAGTAATCAAACTGAATCCATTGTTATCTGCAACCAAATAAACATCAACGCAGAGGAGAATTATCATTATGTCATAACCATTGGAACATTGGTTGCGCGCTGCTTTACACACGACATGAGAGATGAGTGGGCGGTGCCACTCTTGGGGGTGTATTTCTGATGCAAGCGATTCTCACATCACCGAGAGAAGAAGCTTTAATGTCCATCATGGTGGCCGAGAAAGTGTAGTCACCGTGTAGAGAACCACCGGCAGCAACCGGCAGCCGGGAAATTTGGTTGGGCTCTGCAGACTGCAGACTGCACAGTAGCTACTGTAACAGCCTCTTTCTCAAGAGACCAATACGAGTAAGGCACTAGCCAAAAATAACCGCAATGGGTGGGCAAACACGAAGGATTTGGATGTTGGTGTGGCATGTGGTGACATACATGCTCTACCCATGCATCATCAGGGGTACGAGTATACCTACTCGCCTAATATCCACTTATCATCCAGTAAACCCCCAAGGACCCCGAAAAGTATCGATTTGGGGTCCAAATGAGGGCAGGGCAGGGTCAGGCAGGGTTCTCGTACAGACTCACCACCACAGGTACAGGTCAACGTCCAACAGCGAGATTGCCGAGTCAGCGTGGCTTTGCTCATCTGGCTGTTTGTTTTTTCGATGTAATGAGAGGCTGAGCAAGCCAAGAACAGCATATCACAACGTTGAGTCGTACTGACATACTGTAGACCAACGAGGACCAACACTGAGTAGTGGAGAAGACCCAGATGTATTTTTGGATTGCGGGTAGATCACTTGTGGGGATTGGGAACCCAGCCTGCCCTGAGCTGAAGAAAACCGGCACGTGCCAAGCCAACCTTGAACCAACATCAAAGCTTCCAACTTCACGACAGCATCGCATCTTAGAGGGCGGATTGAGATCGCGAAGAAGAGAAGGAAGATGCTGGAAGTAACGTGGCGCCTCTAGCTGCACCTCCCTTCGCGAGACAGTCGTTCAGTCGTTCAGTCGTTCAGTCAGCTGGTCTGTGTGGTACCCGACCGCGGGTGTCCTCGAGTAAGTTGAGAGGATGGCCTTGGGGAAGCGGCATTCCCATTCAACCTCCCCACTACCAACAGAAAAAACATACGAGGACAGATACGGTAGGACCGTAGGACATTTGGGGGTGGTGCGGAAGGTTTGGGGCAGCAATTTGTGGAATTTGATTAACTCGCCCTTCTCGGATACTGCTTCATTCTGGGCAATTAATATTGTACTTATGGACGGTGTGGGTATCGATGCCGCCTTGCTCTTGGAAACTCTCGGTTATGAGCAAGAGGCTCCTTCAGGATTTTCTTCAGTGAGAACTTCATTTCATTTCCACCACTCCTCACCACATCATAATCGTACGGTCGCCTACTGCGAAGATCTCTTAGAGATTACTCCTTTTCTCACGGATATTCTTTGACGGCTCATCGCCGCTGCAAATTACGGCAAAATCTTTAGCTGGTGTTGGTGTTGGTGTTGGTGTACGGTCACGACGGTGTACTGTGACCTCACCCAGATCGCTATTAGACGGTCGAAGCTGGACGATGTAGGTTCGATACTGGAAATCAAAATGCCAGATATGAAGAACTTTCATGTTTCAGACGATCAGATGACAATAATTAAACCAACAATAGGGACTCGTAGGGAGCCGCGCAGTAAGGCAAAGCGAACACTAACCTCTCAGCCGGACCTGCGAAACGCTGACCATTTCCGACAAGCGCACGGCACGTCCCACCTTTACTACATAGGTACCGTACCCTCGTACCTACTCGAGTACTCCACCAACAGCTACGACATCTTGATCTGACCTCTTGTTGTCATACTTCTCTAGACTAGCCCAAGTCAAAAACCCGCTTGTTGGGATAATCTGTCTTAAATTTGCCCAGGATATGCGGAACATAAACCAATCATTCTGAACCATTAACCTTAAAATAATCATGGATTTTCCCGGAATTTTAGGACAGCTGTACACGTATTGCTGTATTTGATGTCCACAGCATGTCGACGACAAGACTTCGTAAGCCCAACTTGGACTCGAAATGTTCGCAGCTCAAGCCTCGGATGAGCGAATGAAAGATCTTTTTCTACTGTTGGCTAAAAATTCCTGTATGTCGTGTGCCCTGGGGTTTAAATACAAGTAAAAGCCAAAACACCAACCAACAATCACAGCCCCAAGTCTTGACGTCGACCTCATAACTTTTACGTAGAACGATCTAAGCAGATCTCACTTCAGAAATTTCATGGTAATCCTGGGACAAAAACGTGCAATGTGTAAAGCAGGACCCAGAGCGCCTACTTTACCGTGCTGACAATATGCGAGTCCTGGGAATCCTTTAAGCCACCACACGATCCCAAGAAATCCAGCGATTCGCCGCGCTTGGCCAAATCCGTCATATTTTCTGGGTTAGAGCTCCCTATTGAGGTAATTTCGGACAAATCTCTTGTTTCGGAATCTCCTTTCCTCTGTCAGGTATTCAAAATAAACTATCAGGATCACCTCGCTTGGGCAAGATGCTTGTGCGAGGGTCATCATGCCACCAGCCTTAAGTATACTGATTCCTCTTGAAATCGTCTTTCTTCGATGATTGCAAAATGTTTTCCTGTAATGCCATCCCGGCGTTTGTAATAGTTAACCTTCTTAGTCTACCTACTGGTTTATTAGCTGCTGCTCTTTCTTCTTCGTTGGGCTCGAGGGCAGCAGCTGCCCCTCTTGTAGTTCCACCCAGTTCCACGTGGTAAGTGCGACTTCAATATTTCTCAAAACTCATACTAATTGACTGTTTAGGGATGGGATCGATGGCCCTTGGTCGAGTTTTACACTCAGCATCGGCTCGCCACCTCAGAACATGAGAGTCTTGGCTTCGACGGCTAGCAATCAACCTTGGGTCGTTCTACCAGAAGGATGTCTCTCGACAGATGTCCCCGAATGTAGTGATAATCGAGGGGGTCTTTTCAATCCCAGTTCTACGAAGAGCTGGTATGTGCCTACATGGATTAATAACACCAAAAATGGCGATGGACGTTTCTCAGCTTCTATTGGCTCATCCTATGGACAAGTTGCAGCTTTATCATATGGCTACGACAATGTTTCCTTGAGCTCCTCTGGTACTTTGCCTTCTCTTGTTGGTCAGGTGGTTGGCGGTATGACAACTAAGGATTTCTACATGGGCATGATTGGCTTGAGCCCTTTATCTACAAGTTTCTCGCAAAGCTCTGCTCCCGCCGACAG
Source organism: Hymenoscyphus linearis (assembly GCA_900536425.1). Classification (NCBI taxonomy): domain Eukaryota; kingdom Fungi; phylum Ascomycota; class Leotiomycetes; order Helotiales; family Helotiaceae; genus Hymenoscyphus; species Hymenoscyphus linearis. Next base: position 53,258 of record UNPR01000158.1, on the reverse strand, counting down.
TTATTTGTTTGCGTTGAAGGCACAGGGTCAGATTCCTTCCCTTACATATGGATACACGGCAGGCAATCAGTATCGGAACAGTAAAGCAAACCCTGGAAGTTTGACTCTTGGAGGAACCGATACATCCTTGTATTTACCAAACGCCCTTTCCGTTAATTTCGATAACAGATCGACTCATGATCTCACGGTCAACATCAACAAGATAACCTTCGCTACTGGGTCTGGAAAGAAATCATTGAGCAGTTCTCCTTTCTCGGCTTTCATCGATACTACGACACCCTACCTGTGGCTTCCGATCGAAGCTTGCAAGCTGTTTGAAGATGCATTCGGACTTACATGGGATGAAGAGAGTCAATTGTATCTCGTCGACCCGAAATTGACGAAAAAGATTGCCGATCAGAACCCTACTGTGGCTTTTACAGTAACAAATTCAACGTCAAAAGTGCTGGTTGATATTGTCTTTCCGTACCAAGCTTTCGATTTGATTGCGAAGCCGCCTTTGGTGAAAACCCTCACCCATTATTTTCCTCTCAAGAGAGCAGCCAATGCTGGTCAAATCACACTGGGTAGAACCTTTCTTCAGGAATCGTAAGTTTATCCTCGACTGATATACGTCTTTTCTAATTTCTCGCAGTTATCTTGTAGCAGATTATGAGCGCTCAACCTTTTCTCTCCACCAAAGAGACTGGAGCGCAAAATCATCCGATGTCACACCTATTCTCCCAGTTGGAGTGTTTCTTCCGGGTACAAGCACTGTGAAGGCACCTGTTAATGTCGGAGCAATCGTTTCTGGGTGTATTGGAGGTGTTGTACTCCTAGCAGTCATCGTTGTCGCAATTGTAATGGGTCTTCGCCACCGCAAGAGGACAAAGTTAGAAGAAGATGAACGACAGCGATCGGAATCATCAATGCGAGGGTTTGCTCAACCACCACCATCGCCTTATCCACCATCACCCTATCCTTCGACATATCTCGGATCTTCCATGCACGAGCGTTCCATGCATGCAAATTCCATCCCGCCATTCTCCCTCTGGGAACACTCTTCCGAGCTCCCTCCACGACCAGACTCACCCACCTCATTCTACCAATCAGAATACGATCCCGTTGAAACGCAAACAATCTCCGGCTTCGGTGTGCCAATGCCCTACGGAACTCAAAGTATGCGATTCAGCGCCGTTGAATTCCCCAGGGACTACGAACCAACCATTATCGATAGGAATTCGTATATCAGGACTTCCCAATTGGAACCACTACCATCAACTTTCTTTGAAGCAACTGCGATGCCCAAACCAATTGTTATTGTGAAAGCTAAAGATCAGGAGCAGACGGAACTTGTTTGTGAATTGCCCGCCAGGGAACAAGTTGGAAAGGAGAGATTGAACTTCAGCAAGAAGCCGACCTGGATTTGAACGTCCAACCCCAACCTCAAATTCACACATTCACACAGAAAAAAAAGTAATTCAGCATCACGGCTTTCGAGATATGCCAATATAGAACTTATAATTCTCCTTTCTACCAAAACTCCTATTACCCCTCAAGAATTGAGCTTCAAACGACACAATCACGTTTTTGAATGGTATACGAAAAACGATCCCGCAACAAAATCTCTGATATTTGTCAGTGAAATCCTTCATATCTCATCACGAGAAAATACCAAGGAATCCCGAATCCTTCTCTCGGTTACGTTGGATTCGACGGTCCTAAAGGATTCCTTACGTACCTCGCGTACAGTACCACCTGACATCATCCGATCCGCAGCCGAACTTTGAACCCCAGCATATTACTCGAGTACTACGATAAATTGAAATTGACATGATGAAAGTCTTTCACTTCGAAAGATTTCTCATTCGAATGTGTGAATCTAGGTAACCTACCTTTCGTCCTGGAAATACCTATATGGAATGTATATCAAAATCCCGCCACACTTGAATCCTTCAACGCACATTTTTAGCCGAGATTTTTACACTGCATAGGAAGCACATCCTTCCTTTCCTACAGGAACGCGGGGCTTACATATAAGATAAATATTAATCCGCTCTACCTATCTTCTTATCACAAGGAGGGATTCATTCGTAGAATATCTCTTTTTCGTTTTTTTATACCTACCTTCAAATGTATATATATATTTTAGATAATTAGCTATTTATTTAATAATCAATAAACTTAGACTTTTATTAGGTATGTATCGGTCACGTGTGGATTTAGATCTAATTATTAATGTGTGATGTTTGTATAAAATACATAAGGTAGGGGGTACCTAGGTAGACAGGTGTCTTTGAGTTATGTGGAAGTTATGTGCTTGGAAGTCTAGATGAATATCACGTGATAATGAGGTGAACGTCATTAATGTATTGTTTTCCAGGTTTGATTCCTATTCGCTGCTCCTGGCAGCGAAAGCACTCTACTCGCGTACCATTGTGCCTAGCCTGTCAAACGTTCCTCCTGCATGTATAAATATTAAAAAGACAAATATCAAGCTCCCCATTGGAAGAAGGGTTTAGTTTAAAAATAACATGCAAGAGACCTGTCACTTTGAAGCACCCCTCTACGTATCCTAATTAATCCATACTCGACCCAATTTGTTCCGTGCCCCTGCCGCATCCCACCAAAAATCGGCAACATGGCAACACCACCACTTTTTATATATATTTATTTATCAATTGATAAGATGCGATCGTTATGGACTCAAGGCATTATAGAGGAATAGAATAGACAATTTTAGTTGGTGTTACTATATAAAAAGTATAGTAAATAAGGGTGGTGGTGGTATAGGTCTCGGAACAAATTGGGTCGATTAATTAGGTAGGATACGTAGAGGCACCTATGCATATGCTTGTTCCCAACCCGCGTTGCAAACCAGTAGCAAACGGTTTTGACGGCGCTGTTGAGGTCGATCAGCTGAGACTAGACTTGGCAAGGCTTGGCGACTGCAGTATATCTAGCTAGCAGTAGCCCAGTACTCAAGTAGACTACCTAGGTACTGTAGTCAATCCATCCCCTATATACTACAACAGCGCTTAGCGACCCCAACCCTTGAACACATCTGTGGGGACTTAACAAGCGCATCTAAAAGACACAATATCCTCCTCACCAGAAAACCCTCAGAGCAACATCTATTACTTACTACCCACATACATGGATTTCAGCTCCTACGAAGACTACGACACGGATGCAATTCTGCGCACTTCTACCCCAACTGAATCCGGAGCAAGCACTCCAATAAGTACAATCATGACTGATCTCCACCTGGACCACCTCAACCTCCAAAACCTGACAACACACGATAGTATACCCGGACCCGGCTCCACATATCTCATAAAATCCTACACTACCCACCAAGTAGTGACATTAAAGGAGGGCTGTCTAGTCCTCCAAAGTGGAGCTGGGGATGACGGAGGCTGGAAATGGGCATGTGTGGAGAAGAAAGGATGGCTAGGCTTTCGAAATATCGTCTCGGGAACTTATATTGGTCATGATGATGACCGGAATTTTCGTGCCGAGATGAACCACCATCGAGAATGGGAGTATTTCTGTGTGAGGAGACATCCTAGTGGTGCGTATTTGATCTTGATGCTTCATGACGATACGTTTTGGAAGATGTGTGAGGCGCCCAATGGGTGCCAGCTTGTGGAGAGACGTTGTTATGGGAATGAGACGGAACATGAAGATAAGGATGATGGATGTGGTGAGGGACTTCGGGAGTTTGTGAAGGTTTAGATGGCAGTTCTTGGGGGGGAGAAGAAGGAATGTGTTGTGGTTAGGACAGGCCGTGAGCGTACAGAGAGGATTTTACCCATTCGTATGAGACTTGTTTTGTACTGTCTTCTATAAATATTCTGCGTGATGATCAAGTTTTGGGCCAGATGGAAGGGACAGAATTCTGAATACATGTCCATTGTTTTCCATTTCTTTCCGCATTAGACGTCTTCTGCAACGTTTTGGGGCCTTTTTTCACCCTGGAAAAGTAGTGATGCAAGTGTACGGTAGAATTGATCAAAAGTGGAGTGAGTGTTTCGCTCGTTGTGATTGGAGGGGTAGGGGAGCCCTAGCTTAGTGCCATTTTTAGTGGGCTAGGACAGGTAGAAGTGGGTTGTTGTTGTTGTAGCGGACTAAGTACTTGATCTGCGTCTCAAAAATCTAGCGTAAGAGTCTCTTTTTTCACCTTCCCAAGCGTAAGGGAAGGTGTAGTTTTGAGACACGGAAAAGCCTCAATTTGAGGCCGCCATTTAGTGATAACAGCGGGTTTGTAAGGGGGTATAGGGGGCGACTAGGGGGGGGGGGGCCTGATCCTGTCACTTAGCAAATCTAGCAGAGCAACCAGCTGTTGAAAGTCTCAATTTTGATCAATTTTCACTCATTTTCACTCATTTTTAGGTGGTTTTTAGGCCTACAAAAAGTTGTAGAAGACGTCTATTAGACTCTTCGCGTCAAAATAATGTATATAAAAAAGAAAGATTTATGTAAAAGAGCTGTCATTAAGCACTTATTCCTAGTATTTTTACTCTTAGCTACCGTATTAACTTAATAGGATAGTCTAAAGTGGTAGTAGGGGAGTAGTAGAATCAGATGTACCGTAGTATAGCAAGTAGCAGATTTTAGCCCGACTCACTGCTAAGCCTCTATAAAACCCACTTTTCCGTCCTTTTTAGACGTACTCCAAGTTCTGACGTACCCTAAAAGAGGTAGGAAAAGGCAGATCTCCGGGTTTTTAGTGTGGCCAAGGCTAAAACACCCCCACTACCACTTTGGACCATCCTATTGAGTTACTACGGCAGTATTACAAACGGATGGACTAGGGTGGGGGCATAAGCGAACTGAACCAACCCAACTGTGTTGTAGGTAGCAAACAGATTCCGCAGCCCAAAATTCTTTGACCTTCCATCTCTCATACTCAAGTGTTCTCTTGTTTTCATCACCCAAAACCTGCCATATGAAAACTGTTGCGACGAGGGATAAGTGAATAGTAGAGGATAAGTGAATAGGTTCTGGATGTGGCAAAGGATAAGTGAATAGGTTCTGGATGTGGCGTAGTTTAGGAGACATCACGTGATCAGCCCTAAAGAGCTAACGAAGCCCTAGCGACGCCACCAAATAACCTAGTATATAATCCAGTAGCTAGTCCTTCTGAATCTTCATCTATTATTCAACCAACAACCTAGGACCTAACAGTCTTTTGTACCAACAACTACACCAAAAAGTTTCTACTGGAACAACTCCCACATCCTCTTACGATGGCAGATGGAGAAATAATCAATTTTGACGACGCCGAAGTTTCTATGTCTGCCACGACCTCTACTACAGGAGCTAATACGCCTACACATACCACCTTCAGCGACGACAGAGATGAGAACGTGGATACCCTTGGGTATCTAGGTACTACAGGAGCTAATACGCCTACACATACCACCTTCAGCGACGACAGAGATGAGAACGTGGATACCCTTGGGTATCTAGGCACTTCACCCTCCAACGATATCCCTTGGCCAGGATCATCATACATCATCCGCTCATGCCTTCACCACCACATCCTCACACTCTCAAACGGTAATCTCAACTTGAAAGACCATCTAGAACATGGAGCAGGTTGGAAATGGGAATGTGTTGGACAGATTACAGACGGCTGGTTAGGCTTTAGAAACACCGCTTCAGGGGCATATTTGGGACATGACGGCAGAGGAAAACTTCAGGCAAAGAAATTTCACCACAAGGGCTGGGAAAGTTTTTGTGCGAGAAAGTGTCCTGGGGATGGTTACCTTTTGTTGTCTTTGCATAGTGCATGGGTACTTCGGAAGACGAATTCGGACTTGATGGTGACTGAGATGAATGGGACGCAAGATGAGGTTTCCATGTCTGATAGATGGGATTTTGCGAAGGTCTAGGTGGTATTCTTGGGAAGAAGAGTTTAGAGCGAGGGGGCTTTGTGTGTTTTGACTGAATTTTGTCAAGCAGTCTGTGATTTTCTTTGGTGTCTGTGCTAGGGATTTGAAGTGGAAATGAAGTTAGTGTTTTTTTTTGCTCCAAAGTAGTTCTCTTCTTTCTAAAAAGGTCGTCTCTTTTTTCGGATCGTGGGCTTTTAAGAAAGAAACATTGACACATTAATATTTCGATTGCTGAACAAGATTAGCAGGAGTCATGCTATTGATAAATCAGCTAATGCAACTGTCCTCACGAGTCTTACACCATCATAATTAAGGCAGCCACAATGTTGTAAGATTACTTGTTGTCTAAAAATAAGTTGTTCTGATAGCTCTGGAGTCTCAACAGAAGTTTATAGGGGGCTGATACTGTGAAATCCCTAGTATGATATCTTTCTGATTAATCATACTCAGAATGGCGATGGGCAATTCTACAGTGGTGCAAGCTTCTGAGACACTGAGGTTGGGAAGGTAAAAGGAACTTCAAATAAGCGACCAATCTTGGCAGTCTCATATTACATGATACTTAAAGTCGCAGTTATTCACCCTCTCATTGTTCTAATTCTATAGATTAACGCGCCTATCAAACACTCCAAGATCCCATCGTATAGTACATGGTCACAATATCATTGGGAAGCGAAGTGATGTTGAAACTGATATCTAATCAATAACTGACAAAAGAAATCTGATATAAAAATTAAGTTACAATGTTTGTCCTTCCATTTCCATAAACTCATCCAAGTATCTACAGTAAAGTCATTATCCATCAAAAAATTAAAAGTTCATTCCATAACGCTTCAACGTTACAAAGGCTTAATCCAAAACCAACATTACAAAGGCTTAACCCAAGACCAACATTTATCGCCAAAGGGCTTGGTGAAGCTGAGCACCTCTTTCTCGTAAACTGTGCTAACAGCAGTAAAAACACCAAGCTTGAATGCACTGGTATACTGAAGGCCATTTGGACAAGTTCCAGCTTCAACTGGTGTTGCTGGGATAGTAGCATTCCAATTACCGAGAGTGCTGTTGTTGTTAACGCCAGTAACAATCGCATTTCCCTTGAGCCTGAATTCATTGATAAGTTGTGCTTTGGCTTTGATACCCGAATAAAGGTCGAGCACACTTAAGAGTTTTGCACCAACAGTCGCGCTCAATTCAAGGCGAGGGTTGATGTGCGCATCGATTCCACCTGATACGTTGGCGTGGTGAGTATATGAGGGAGTCCATCCGGATGCCGAAGTATTGTTCTCGTGAATAAGATCAATGTGCACGTTTCCATCGTCGAGGTTGGCAGCGAGTTCTGCTGTTACTACAACTTGGTTAGAGGCGCCTACATCAGCACCCACACCAAATTGCACACGTGGACCGACTGAAATGATTCCTGGGATCTGGAAAGCCGCAACAGAAATACTGCCAGGGGCGAAAGAGAAGCTCTGGTTTGCGGTCTTAGATCCAGCAATTAATTTGAAGTTTGCCGAGGCTGCCAGAGACAGATCCAAGTCGAAAGCAAAGACGCTGGCTTTGCTACTGAACATGTTGTACTTCACATGTCCGCTGAGAGCAATAGATCCCTCAAATTTTGGGTGCATAACCGAAATATAAGGAATGGAGGAATTAGAATTTGTGTCGTTGTTGCCGAGGGAGAGAGAGTCTGGGAAGTTACCGGTGAACGTTTTGCTGATTGTAGCTCGCTTACGAGCAGCAACTGGTTTAGCGAAAACAATATCGATTTCTTCGGTACTGTCTTCGAAGTCTTGCTTGGTTGTTGCAGCGATGACGGATTGTGACTCGTCATCAAAAGTGATCTGGTCAACCATGTAAAGACCACGCTCGTTGTCGATATCGCAGTCTCCCAAATGGTTTGTGAACAATATGAATTCGGATTGAGGCCAAAATCCCAAAGCGCTTTCGAATTGAGCTAAGCTTCCGAATGTGATGTTAACACTGTCTTGACTGCAATCCACTTTGGTTTGAGGACATTCTTCCAATAAGACGGAAGGGTATTTCATTGTTGCGTTAACTTGAGCGAGGATCACCACCTCATCTTCCTCTGATGCGTAATCGAGGGTAATGCTTGTTGTTGGTATAAGCGGATTCATTAGATCGGCTCGAGGAATTATAGAAGCTTCGCGTTTTGCGAGGCGGTCGGCGGGTATTAAGAATGATCCAGTAGAGGAGACGGGTGAGAGTACCACTTCTGTGTTTGCTAAATCCTCTCGGTGTTCCAACGCATTATGTGAGGTAAAGATGGAATCCGAGCTGTGTACAGATGGAATGACAAGCTTTGTAGGAGCCCCTGACGCCACAGAGGAAAATCCTGCGGCCATAATGACCATGGTACGGATGAGAGACATCGCGCCGGTGGAATATGTATTAACTTTCTGAGAGAAAGGACATAAGAGTTTTCGATTAGATTATGAGTAGATGAAACAAGAAAGCAAAAGGCAGGACTTCGCACTGCTGTAGAGAACGTGGGATCAATGATGATGAAGAGTAATTTTTCCATGGCAAGGAGCTCTCTACTAATACTGATTTCCGCTCATGGCCAAAATGGGGATCAGACTTGGGAATTGATTCGGGGTTCCCGAAATACCTTCTTCAATTGTACCTCGCAGTGGGGTTCTCGATAAGTGACAAATGATCCACACTTTGCCGACGCTTTTGCGGTAAACGAGTTTGAGTAATGGCGGGAAGCCGTACATCGTATGAAACCAAACATGGCTTTCTTTCCTAAGGGAGAATCGCGTTCTCTCAAACTGCTCTTGGTCTGGGATTTATGGCCAAGATAGCGGTGGGGTACCTCAACTTCCATCCACTCTACACAGTTTACTTGAAGGGCAGGTTACTGCTCTACATACAAATTGCACACCATCACAAGAAAGAGATAAAGAATTTCTACCGTTGTGTCGCTGGGAAAATCCCACGGTAAAGTCGGAAGTAATCTTCATGGTTCTCAAAAATAGGGCATAGCCCTCATGAAACAATCCTGGTACAACGGAATTGTATTCTTTTCATGGGATGGACCATCTATAAAATTCCGCATGGCCGCGACGACAATCAACGTACTTCAACAAGCCGAGGTTCTCGAAGATATATGAAGACGGCTTCATTATTCTTGAAGCACATTGCACAGATCAAACACCAGGTCACAAAATGTATCATATTTGTGGTTCTGAGGGCCGAAGCTTAATTTACCTCGTAGATCATCTCATGAACTCAGAATCGGTAAACTCCATATTTTGAACCTGGATGGCGTTAAAGTACGCACGTGTCGAAACTTAAAAGACCAAATATAGCTTTGTTTATCGTGTTATGGTGTTATCGTGAGGCCAGTGGGTGGACCGCACCAGAACGAGATCTTCGGAGGGAAACTTGGCACGCTTGACCAAAGAGTTCTCATTAGAAAATGGTGGACCTCTTGGCGGTACAGTCCACAACTGCCGCGCAACATCTTTCCACGCTTCGTCGAGAAGCCGTCAATGCCAAGTTCAAGTTTGAATGCGAAAGTATGCGAAAGTATGCCTCCGTATTTGAATGTCTACTACGAAGGGACTATCTACGTGTACTTTGAATATTACCTTTCAAAAGGAACGAACGAGTGTTGAGCGCTAGGCTTAGTGTTAGAATTTTTAGGTAAGCACAAAACATAGTCTTGATTTTATTTACACCATATGCACTGCAATTGCGCTTCTCGGGATTTACGTGGACGGAAAAAACGACGGAATATCTGCCTCGCACACACCGTACTAAATAAAACAGATCATTATTGTTGCACATATTATCAAACTATATAAAATTACCTAGCTAACTCGGAATTGTATTATATAATATCTTACCCATTTTTGTCTTGGTGTTATTGTGTAGTACTACGGACAATGTTGTCCGAAGAGACCATTATCTATACGAAGTAGAAGAAGAATTTCTGACGTTTTTCCGTCCACGTAGAGCCAGGATCCCCCAGGTCACTTGTAAACTTTGGATAAGCCTTTGTGGAGTGTGTAGGCATATAACGAAGGCACATATTGAGATTGAGCGTCTGGTTTGCTGAATGCCTTGAGTCAATTTGAGTCACATTCCTTAAATGACATTGAGTTTGCAAGAAAGAAAGCTTGACCACTGCAAAGAGTGTTAAGGACCGAAAACTTCTCCACGCATGGACCCGACCTCACATTCATTTTATTCTTCCCATGCCAACAACCTTCCCCTCATGGAAGAAGTGGCCAAACCCTCCGAAGTCGATGACCCACTCGCTGAAATGTGACCGGATCGATTTGGTGGCGTAAGGCGACCTCACTCAACTTGTGATCCTTGGCGGGATTGACGACTTCGCAAACAAGATGATATTGAGGAGCATTACTTAAGTAAGCTGCGATTCGGTAGAAGGTCCAACGTGATGTGTATTTTCCAAGCATGTAAGCATAAACAGGCAGGTGACGGTAAACGAATGGCGGCAGTTCTGCAATGGGAATTCCATCATACTTGGCTCGAATGATTGAAAAGAAGACGTCCGATTCCTCGCTGACTTTCTCCATAATAGTGCTTGCTTTCTGCAATTCCCGTCTCTCCGCGGAAAGTCGGTCGCTGTACCAGGAGGAGTTGTATCGTGGGAGGCTTAGCATAGCATGCCATCGTCTTAGCGACTTGGTCCAGATGACTTCCATGATAGTTGTGACTTTGCTAGATGTCAGAATGATGTATTGTTGTTGCGCCCCAAAGAAACTTCGTGGGTTGGTGGTTTAGGCCCTGTTTGGATTGGATTATTTCAACGGGATTATTTTTTGATTACTAAGCATTCAACCCCCTGCACCCTTATATTCACCCCCCTAATAATGCTTTCCTAGGCGCTTTAAAGACTACGCAAACATCACGGCTAGGAATTTGAAGGAACTATATATAGTACTTAATTGCGATAATTAATAAATTAAATAGTCTAATATAGGCGTAATTATAGGCGGTATTGCTAATCTTCAAATTCCTCTTCTATAGTAAGGGTACTCGAGTAGTAGTAGAGTAGGTACATACGCGTGTAGGGTGAATAATCTCGTTTGAAAATTTTGGTAGGGATTATTTTGCAGAACCCAGTAGTGAATTACACTGAAAGTTTAAGACCAGTGATTTTTCAGATGGCTCAGAAGTTGATCTTTAAACCAGTAAACATTCGCTTAGAACTCCATTGACGAATTCAAGCAACAAACCATAGCCTCATTACTGTTCAATATTGTTGGTTTGACTACAGGTCAATGGGAAAAATACAATAATAAATCTATTGTATCATATTCGTCTTGAAGTTCTAACTAAGTGCTAGCTACTAGTCCTTAATATATCTAGAAGCCACGTTACGTGGCTTCTCTCGCTTGCACTTAGTTTGTAAGTACGTATATATATTGTAATACGTTAGCATATTACAATACGTTAGCTATTTTACAACGTGTCACGGTGTTAGTCAGTATATGCAGCATGAGGCATGTAGCAATACGTGTCAGCTAATATATGCAGCATGAGGCATGTAGCCTGCAATACGTGTCAGCTAATATATGCAGCATGAGGCATGTAGCAGTACGTGTCAGCTCATATATGCGGTATGCAAGTAGCCTGCGCCACGTGATAAGGCGTAGGGAAGGCATATCGCAACAAATATACAGGCATATATATACTTATGGCTAGGTATTACACGAGCTATATCATCAAGAAACCTTCGTCAAATTTAAAGATACTAAACATCTTTCAGCAGAAGTGAAAGACATTTGTACAAAGTGAGATTATTGGCTACTGGTTGCTTTTTATTTATGGAAGAACTCCCTGGCCCCAACATACCAAATGACCAAAAGCCTCCCTATCATATTAGCAATCATAGTTTGGATGACTGCACATTTGCCTGCTTTTGTAACCAGATAAAAGTCTTTGAGGTGGTCTTAAAACAGCTGTGGGTTTTAGAGGTACCTGACTGTATTCGGGGCTTCTCTCGTTTGTACTCGCGATCGCTTGTTTATACTCGTAAACACGTATATATATTATAATACGTCAGCTATTATATAGCGTGCTAGTCAGTATATAGTATGAGGTATATAGCCTATAATACGTGTGATACGTGTTAGTTAATCTTATGTAACATGAGGCATGTAGTAGTACGATTTAGCTCATATATGCAATATGCGTTTGTGAGGCATGCAGCCTGTAGCTGGGGATAAGGGGCAATGCGAGTAGCCAGCCTGCGCTACGAAGCGAGGCTTGGCGAAGGCATATCGCAACAGTTGAAGAATGAGGAGAGAATGAGGAATCAAAGTTTTCAAGTGATCATAATGGGGAGTTTGATGGTGGGAGACGCGCGTGCCTAATTCATTAAATATATCAAACAGGGACATCTGACATCCTTCCTGAAAACATAGACTGACAACCATCTTACTGCTATAGGTAGCACATGAGAGAAATTCTTCTAGGTCTTAAAAAGATTGATGGTCATGAACTCAACCACATTAGGGTTAATACTTCAATTGTGAAATCTAGAACAAACAAGGAATGACATATATACTGCAACAAACAACAAATCAAATTGTGACATCTGACATTATTGCGAGTTGGGATAGCTTTGTTTGGAGTTCCAAAAGATCAAAATGAGCAAGATCAAAGTGATCACCAGGTATTTCTACAAATAGCGCTTTAATTGACAAACAAATCAACATCCGGATAAATAGGAGCCCTTTCTCTACAACGAGAAACTATTATTTCGACAACTCTCAGCATATTCGCGAGATTTTAGATCATTTCAAAAGAGCCTGAAAACTTGTTGTCAGGTCAGGGACCTGACTACTTATTTCCATTCCCTCTAGAAGTCGTTACTAAGCTTGTTACACAAGTGAGTGGTAAGTGAGGGGTAGCTGTCCCTAGCGCTAGCAGTTAAATAGTCCTTCAGTAGCCTAGAGACTTAGAAGTCTACCGCACACAATACAAACTTTCCTGCCACTTTGGTGTCCCTTCAATTCCACTGTTACAAGTACCTGGCAACAAAACTTTTTTCCAATCTTGCACCCAAATACTCAAGCCCGGGCGAAGATTTCTTTGATCGACGAGAACGAAGCAGTCAGCATGTCTACCCCAACGGAGTCACAAACCCCCCAGAAATTTATGGACCTGCCCAGTAGACAACCAGTGGTTATTGGCGTGTATGGAGTATCTGGTTGTGGCAAGACATATTTCATGAAGCGAGTTCAATCATACCTTTCTTCTCCGGAGGACTTCCCAGCTTTCGGCAAGAAGGTCTCATTTAAGTATTATGAGGGCTCCGAGGTGATCTCAGAGGTCACCCCCGGTGGACTTGAAGTGTTCAAGAAACTTTCGGATAAGGAGAAAGAAGACTACCGCGGGCTTGCGATCGAAAAAATCAAAAGAGAATGCGCTGAGAGCGAGACATGTGGAGTGGTTACCGGTCATTATATGTTTTGGGACAACCAGGAAGATTCGGATGGGGAACGAATCTGTACTCAAAAGGATTTAGAGACATATACACACATAATATACCTTGAGGTTCCTCCTACAACCATCGAAAAAAGGCGCCGGGAGGACAGCGAGAGGATTCGGCCAGCTGTATCTGCTCCTCACCTGGAGAAGTGGCAACGAGCAGAGCAGATCCAACTTGAACAGAACTGCCGCAAGAATGAAATTTTATTCTTGGCCTTGCGTTATTCCGAAGACGACCAAATCTTTCGAAAGGGCGCAAATCTGGTGCATGAATTTGCCACACATGAGCCAGCTCTCAATATGCAGTGTGTCAAGGGAAGACTCAGCGACATAATTTCCAACGCCGATCCGGAATTAGAAACTATGCTAGCTCTCGACGCTGATAGAACTCTGTCGTCAGAGGATGCCGGCATTATGTTCTGGGAGCTTTTTTCTGAACGCAAACGTTTACGGTCGGACGACAAAGTCTGCCCGTTAAAGAGACTGTTTAGTGGCCCATTGGGCTACTCATATATCGCTTTTCGACAAGCGTCTTTACTGTACGAAGAGTACACGAGTGAGGAGGAGTTCGACGACCTTTGTCAGGCGGTTGCATCGAAGATCACAATGCACCCCGAGTTCCTCACTCTGTTGAGAATGGTCGCGGAAAGCAAACACGTTGGGGCGGTGGTTGTCACTTGTGGAATATGTCGTGTTTGGGAACATGTACTAGCGAGCGCAGGTCTATTTGATTCTGTGAAAGTAATAGGCGGGGGTCGGCTGTTTAGCAATGATGCTAAGGGACGTGAGCATCTCAAAGATTTGATTGTTACAGCAAATGTAAAAGCTGGAGTGGTAGATTGTTTGCAAAAAAGGTATGGGTTGAGTGTATGGGCTTTCGGGGATAGTCCTCTTGATTTGATAATGCTGCAGCAGGCTGATCGAGCTATTGTTGTGGTTGGCGAGGAGAAGCACAGAAGCAAGAGGATGGATTCCGATTTGGCCAGGGCGATAAAAGACTACGGCCTTCGAGCCAAACAGGTATTGTTACCAAGCCATGCCTCACGGCGGCTTGATATCAATAGGCTTCCCGAGTTCAAACTCCCGCAAGAGGGGCTCTCTGAAATTACATTTCGCCCAGGTGTCCGGCTCTTACACGAAACAAATAGCGGCACTGCCAAACTGCTGATGACACCTGCACGCAATGCCGCAGTGGCTGGAGTCGCCTTGAGAGAAGCCCATCGTCGTATAGGGATGTATCTGGGGACGAGATATCTGGTAGAGCGCGAAGTGGTTGGGTACGAGAAGGTAATGCCGACCCTTGAAGGACGTAGATTTGAGCTAACTATGAAAAGTACGAAATTGCTCACGTCCAAGGCAAGAAAGTGGAAGGGTATAGGCTTTTGAACGAACAGCAGACATGTATCGTCCCACTCATGCGGGGCGGAGAGCCCATGGCGCTTGGTCTCAACGATTGCTTTCCACTAGCAATGCTGGTCCAGTAAATAATACCCCCTCCCACCGCTTGTGCATCCAGCTTACTCTCTCTACAGTGCCAAAGAGCCTTCTGACCTTAAACCCCATCACCTGAAGGGACAGCAGACGGTCGTACTTGTTGATTCGGTGGTGAATACTGGCAAAACCCTGATAAAATTTGTAAAACATGTCCGCTCTTTGGGGCCTGAAATGCGCATCATTTGTGTTGCGAGTGTTGTCCAGGTCGAGGCAATCTCTTCCATAAGAAAAGCACTGGGTGAACACGAGAGACTAAGTCTCGTTACGCTCAGAATCTCTCCAAACAAGTTCACTGGTAAAGGCACTACCGATACCGGGAACCGACTATTCAATACCACTCATCTGGACTGAATGTGGGCACAAGGTGATAGTTGATTGGAGATGACGGACTTGAAAAACATGTAGCGATAGACTATAGTAAAGGACTTGAACCCTGAAATGGAGGTGCTTTACAAAGAAGAGCAAGAGTGAACATCTTGAATGCCATATACCCCTCCGTACCACCTATAAAAGAGGCGAAATCAGCCATACGTTGTATACGTGTATATGTTCTGGCGGTGTTGTTGAATGGCGTTGGTGTGTACTCGAGTAGTTTCCAAGCCAAGTACCCCCATGTGCCCCATGCTGTACAAGAGTAACCTTGTGAGCTTGGGCATGTCAAAAATGTGACCGCCTTCCCGATACGGCGAGGATTGGCAGATCATCACCACCAGATATCCCCAAACTGGAGGAGCAGGAAGACAACATGAGCCACTTCGTCAAGTTCCCTTTGCATTGCACAATTGATCGGTATGATTTTCAAATAGTAATGTGAGGATTGATCATTCAAAAGCAATGGAGCAGCCATCTTCGAGCTCCAAGGTTACAGGTAACCTTCGATCATCTCGCACAAGGATCTTGCACTGCTAACATTTGCAAGTCGAGTATTTTGATCCTCATGGAGTATACCAGCTACTGTCACCCGGCTTGCTCCCTCGGCTACCTCTCCGAAATCTTCACTGGGAATCCCATTCTGGCCCGCTACGATCGATTGCGTCCCTACATATCGATCTCTTCTCATCCACACAAGACTTGCGCCCGAGCTCCTCAGCTACCGAAGCAGCCATCGATAGCAACCTATCACTGTCTCGCGTGAAGAGTGAAGACTCAGCTGCAAGTGGAGAGGATGGCTTTCGGACACAAAACTTGGGACATGTTGTAGGAGAGAAATCTGATTTGCCGCCGGGAAAAGAGACGCCCGCGAAGCTAGCCACAAAGGAACGAAGGCATCAGATACCAGGCTTACGCCAAACCCCCTATTTGAAGATTTTCTTCTTACGATGTGATGATAACGATACGTATAAAGCCCAGGCTCGTCGAGAAGTCCGGGAGTGGATCAAGGAGCATATACCACCTGCACAAAGCAGCACGAAACAAAATACGCAAGAGAACCACGATGCCTATGAGTGGCTCATCGTACATGTGGTAGTTCCGAACACAGCTGCAGCCACGCAACCCAGGACAAGTGGGAAGAGTGCGGAGGGAAACTCTGGAAATGCAGCAGAAAAGGCGGCGGCTCGTTGGAGAGGAGGCGGTTCATCCACCATCTTAGAAAAGTTACGAGCCGATTTCAACGGCTCTTCAAAATCGGCTGTTGACCGGATTGCTCAAATTCGTATTGGCATCAACGATGTGCCGTATGATATGCTGCCGCGTGTGGTCCCCGCTATTCCGGGCTCATATACCGAAACAGCACAGGAAAATGAGAATTCATGGATAGATCTCATCGCGAAATTGAAATACTTGATCTTGGCATCATTCGACATGCGGGTAGGGCAATATGAGGAAGACATTCGTGAAAAGGACTTACAAAGGACTCTGCCTGGCTGGAATTTTTGTACTTTCTTTGTGCTCAAGGAAGGCTTAGCGAGAGGATTTGAAAGTGTCGGTCTTGTAGAGGATGCACTGGTGGGATATGATGAACTGGCCGTCGGTCTTGATGCCATTGTCAGAGAACAAAGTACAACAGATGTGACCCCCCAACCCGGTGGCTCTTTTTTGCCTTTTACCGAGGACCTCAAACAGCAGGCAGAAAAAACAAGGGCTGCTATACTTAGAGATATGGGTGAAGAGAACTTGGATACTGAAGACCCCATCGATCTTCAGAAGTCAAGCTCTGATCCTGTAGATGGAGAATTCGACGAAATACCTGTAAATGCATTCAAGAAGCGTTATCGACATCTTATTCTTTCCAACAATATCTCAATATTTGACTTTCGCTGTTATATTTTCGCACGCCAGTTATCCGTTCTACTCCGCCTCGCAAACGCATGGTCATCCCAGGAAGAATTGCTGGCAAAACTTAAAGAGCAGCGAGAGTCTAGCCTCCAAGGAGTAGCAGCTCGTTACCCTGTATCTCAGCTCTCAAATGAGTCCGAAAACCTCAATGTACTTGCTGAAGTTTGCAGTAGGTCTCTAGATTTTGTGGCATCCATTACACGCGTTTTGCGCGACGATATATGGGCTTCTCAATTGGAGCAAGGGGCAGACACAGATGACGATGAGAAGAAAGGTGATACTTCAAGATTTGATCCTATTATGGCTCAAGTGGTGGATAACATCGCCTCCTCATTCACATTCTCAGTCGCTCAGCAAATACTAGCCCAAACTTCAACAAAGGCGCTTCCCATTCCTCCAACGACTCTTGCTCCGCCCGGTTCAAAATCTGGCCCTGACGGGATGGAATCCAAAACAGCAATTCCTGAACCAAAAACTATGATGCATCCAGCACGTAGTAGCTCTCTCGCAGTTCGCTCCAGTTCGAAGGAACCCACCGGTAATCGAAGTTCCAGCGTACCTGAGCATGCCGTAACAGCATCGCCTTTCATCAAGGCCGGACTAGAAGAACTTGCGGGCCATCGAGCAGAACTATATTTGCTGTCTCGGAATGTCTTGGAGCGAGTTGCAAAAGAGCATGGTTGGGACACAGGCTGGAATACAATTTCAGAACTTCATCAAAAGGCTGAATTGGAAGACGTTGACCTCGGCGACGATGATTCCGATAAACCCGACCAAGCCACAATTGGCAAGAAACTACAGCCTACCATTCATGGTATCCACAGCAAGCTTCTACGGACCGCCATAGATAACCAAGACGATTTCTTCCGACTCTATGAAACTTTGACGGACAAGGCTTTACGACACTATACTGTTGCTGGCTACAAGCAATCAGTTTTGTCAACCATGGCCGACCTGGCAATTTTCAAATACCATCTCAAAGATTATGCCGCAGCCACTTCCTATTTTTATCAAATGACCCCATCGTATGGGGAAGGTGGGTGGTCACAGGTAGAAATCTCTATGCTTGTGTTGTATGCAAATTGTCTGAAAGAGCTTCAAAGAAACGAGGAATATGTCCGGGTTGTGTTGAAGCTTTTAACAAAGTCTGCGAGTACTGAAAAGGAGAAGCAGCTTCGGAAATCGAGCTTGACGATTGGAAAGACTCAACCCTTCAGTGATGAGGAAATGGTATCAACTGCATCATATTTGGGAGACTTGTTACAGATCACCAAAACATTTACACATGAAGTCACCATACCACTTCAGAATTTCTTTGGACACGTTGATGTTGACGGCACGGCTCAATATCATCCCGACCAGGATAGCTTCACTCTGCAGCTACGTCTCCGTTACCTGCTCGAAGATGATCTTCCGATCGAGAAGGCAAAAGTCAGAATTAACGCTACGTTTGGGGATACCCATCGAGAGATATGGCTTGAAAGTAAGGGCCCTATTGTTTTTAAAAACGGGCTTGGAACTCTGCACGTAGAAACGACAGTAAGAATATCACCTTCAATTTTTTCCATTGCTTACTCTTTTAGGTCATTGTCCCTGGGACTTATACAGTTGGCCATGTCAGTCTCCACAGTAATAATCTGGTTCTTGAGTACGAACGTACTGGCTCGACGCCGAGCAAAAATGACGGCTTCTTCAAGTGCCCAAAAATTCTTCTTTACCACCGATCAGAGGCATTCGACGTTAAGTTGTACGCCTCAAAATACATGCACCTTGACCGGAATCGTTCATTGGAGCTTGAGCTCTCGTCTGGCTGGAATGATGTGACAGAAGGAAAACTTCAAATTCGAGCGGCAACTGCCGGATTGAGAGTACAAACAAGCGAAGCTACGGTCATTGATAGTTCCATGGAGCTTTCGAGGAAGCTTGAGGCTGGGGTTATAAGATTCGGTTCGCTCGCTGCTCATTCTACAGCCAAAATTCGGATGCCATTCAATCTTGAACACGACTCAAGCGATGTGTCATTAAAGATAGAGGTTTCTTACACGACCGAGAAAGGAAAATTTTTCTTTGCCGCCATACCAACAATGTCAATTATGCTTCCACTCGGAGTAAACGTTCAAGATGTCTTCAAACACAAGGCTTTGTTCTCGAAATTTACCATATCTTCGGCAACTTCCAGTCCGCTGCGACTGCTGAGTTCCAAGCTAGAGGGGTCCGAAATTTTCGAGGCTAAATGTGGACTTCATTTTTCTCAGCCACTGACCATCTTTCCTCGCCAACCAGCATCGATGTTGTACAAAATTACGAAGCTTCCTCCACCGAATACAGGACTACGAAAGGATAAATCAGCGTTATCGTTGGTGCTCCATTACGTCTGCCTTGAGGAAGAGATCGAGAGTGCAATCACAGCAAGTCTCAAAAATGCCCTCAGTGGCACAGCTTTATACCCATATGCTCGATTGATTATACCTACGGTCGTACACGAAATTCAAAAAGGCCTATCGCCTTACGATTTAGAACGAATAGCTGTTCTGAGTGAAATCACAACCTCGCCCATTGCAAATACTACGTGGCGAGACTACTTCTTGGGCTTAGGGTGCACAATTGATGGCAAACAAGATATTGCTACACTTCTGTCTGATGGCCTGAAATCATGGCAGCAAGAAAGTCCAACCATACCTTTAACTCCTTTGTCTATGAATGAAGAGTCTATCTCTTCAAGCAGATCGATCCTTATTCCTGTTGAGGTCCCTCCAGTTACTGTAGTCCACACGATTGATCTCAAATTGTCAACATCATCAGCCATATACTCGAACGCTGCTGTTGCGGTGTCTAATCAGCCCATCACAGCATCGCTCAGCATCAAATGGACCCGTCAATGGGACATAAATGTTGGCCTAGAAGCAGAACAGGCACAAGACCTCGACTTTTACTACGAAGTCTCTGGTTCCCTTGACGCCTGGCTCATCGGTGGGAAACGAAAGGGTCATTTCACCGTTCCTGCACCCGGAGAACAGGATTCTTCGTCTAAAAATCAAGGTCTATCTTTCCCGATCGTTCTCATCCCATTGAAGGAGGGTCTGCTACCTTTCCCAAATGTAGAGATCAAGCCTGCCCCACTGGCGAAGGTTGTCCGACATGATGGGACGTTGGGTGATGTGCAGAGTCCTAGGCTTAAACATACCATTACTTGTGAGACGGATTACCAGAATTCGGGAGAGATGATTAGGGTTATTAGTGACGCGGTGAAGACGACTGTCAGTTTAGATGCCAGTGGACCACAAGGTGGAGCTATGTTGTTGGAGAGTCAGAGTAGAGGGTCCTTGAACAAGGTGACTAGTTGATGAAGCCTTGGCTCATACTTCGTAGACTTGTACAATACAATATGATGCATTCAAAACATTTATCTGCGTATTGGTTTGGGGGAAATCAGAGACATTGCATCGAATGGTTGCAGGCGTTAAATGTCTGCACCGTTTGAGCCACATACTTGACTTTGAGTCTGGGCCGAAAAGAGCCGACGAGCAGTTTGGATCCAAGGGAGGAAGGAATGTTGAGATGTGATCAAAATGAAGCTGGGAACTTGGCAGTAGTGCGAATTATGCTATGTAGAGCATATCAGATATCAGATTTGGTGCTGCGATTTGCAACAAAGAACCAACTTCACGTATGGAAGTAGAGTTAGGATGATATGATTGGCTTCCGGAGGACTAGACTAGAAAGGTGGCAGGGTTTTCCTTTCTTTCTGTCTATCAGCGAAAGTTGATTTAAAGTCACTTATCCGATGATCATCGGTTGACTGTTTTTAACTTTCCATTAGTCCAGATAAATAGAAGAATCAGATAGGTTGACCTACGTCACTCTAGAGTCTAATAGAAGAAGAATACTACCACTTTTCTTGTCTACTTGTTGATTGGGTTGGTGGTAGCTTTACTTATGAACCAGCACCGCCGTCGATTCTCTCGTGGTCTTGAAAGGCACATAAATTACGAACAAAACAGATAGAGATCATCAAATTGTAAATACCAAATAGATCTCTGTGAATGTATGTTGCCAGGTACGCCACCAGCACATGATCTCGTCACTTCACAAGCGCTGGAAGCTTTTCCGTCCGCACCCCGCTTTGCCTATCAGTCCACCTTTCAAGATCACGTCATGTCTTGATTTTCATAAAACTGAATTTTTTCGGATACTGGAGGATTAAACAATGAGTTGCGAGCTTCTGAAGATTGAGAATGGCTTAGGAAATACGTACGTAGAGCGGGTTGAAAGGTCTCCGAGACGGTGAAACAATTGGCCGATTGATATATCAGCAACTTGAAGAAAGTTGAGAATATGAAGGAGTGGCATATTCATACTTCTCTTTCTACCTACTCCCAGAAAACTGATACTTTGAATCTGGAAGATCCGAGAAAGTCTTGAACACTTTGACCAACATGACGACTTCAACTCAGATTCCCCGCACGATGCGAGTACTCGCTCTATCGAAGTACAGCAAACCATCCGAGTATCAACTCGCCGACCTCCCAGTCCCGTCAATTTCGGAGCCAGATCAATTGTTGATTCGAGTGAAAGCTGCATCTGTCAATCCTCTGGATGTTAAGATGGCTTCGGGGTAAGTTACTGAGCCAATAACTTCTAGACGGGGATTTCAAGCGGTATCTGACTTGTACTGTAGACTGGGTAAAATTATGGGGAACTACGAGTACGTTC
Organism: Hymenoscyphus linearis; assembly: GCA_900536425.1. NCBI lineage: Eukaryota > Fungi > Ascomycota > Leotiomycetes > Helotiales > Helotiaceae > Hymenoscyphus > Hymenoscyphus linearis. The sequence continues at coordinate 31,404 of UNPR01000158.1, read as the reverse complement.
CACCAAAAACGGAGTTTTCAAGAAGGGGGAAGAAGGTTAATTGTAGCTGAATAGATTCCCAAAGAAAATAGGTCTCGACCTTGCCGGAATTGTAGTAGAAATCGGCACCTCAGTAACCAATTTCAAAATCGGCGACGAGGTATACGCCAAAGTCCCCGATCACATGGTCGGCACAGTAGCCGAATACTGTCTTTCCATCGCTTCCGTGACAGCGTTGAAACCCCCATCTCTTACCTTTCTCGAGGCAGCTAGTATTCCTCTGGCTAGTCTGACAGCATTGCGAAGTTTCCAAATTGCAGAACGTGAGATTGAGGGGGGATTGAGGGGGAAGACGGTTTTTGTTCCTGCTGGGCTGGGTGGGACGGGGGTTAGTGGTGTGCAGTTGGCGAGAAATGTTTTTGGGGCTGGAAAGGTAGTTACTACGCTTTCGCCGGGGAAGATGGAGAGGGTTGGGGAGCTTCTTGGGAATGGGGTGGTGGACGTGATTGTGGATTATACGAAGGGGAACGTGGTCACGGAAGTGGGGAAAGGGAGTGTGGATTTTATGTTTGATACCGTGAGCAGTGCTTTGAAGGAGATTTCTCTTGTCAAGAAAGGCGGCGCTATTGTTTCGATCGCTTTGCTTCCCAATGGGACGGAATTTAACAAAATACATCCTGGTGTGCCGTGGTGGCTTCGATGGATCATGAATGTTTTCGATTGGTTCGTTAAAGCGTGGATGACGAGAAAGGGGATCTATTACCAGTACCTTGCTGTATGCTGTACCAAGCGGTACAAAGGAGCTGGATCTGCTGACTAGATATATTGAAGAAGGGAAGTTTAAGCCTGTCGTCGGGAGGAAGACCAAGCTTTCGGATATCGAGGGCGTGAGAGCGGGGTGTCAGCAAATCTACGATGCCAAGGGAGGGGTTGGAAAGTTTGTGATCGAGATTGACTGAGTACGGAGTATGTATGTTACTGTGTAGTCTGTTATTTATGCATGAGAAAGTGTACATTATACATGAATGAATACAACCCGCTTCCTGTTATAACTATCTGCGTTTTCTTCCGTATTACCTCCGAAAATCCCGATCTTGGGTTTGTGTTTCAAGGGAACCACCCAGTCGGCTGCTTGCATACAATAAGCCTTGCGAGGTTCAGCTGAATAGGCATCGGGTAGCTGCAGATTCCAGGTGCATCTAGAAATTGACTTTAACAGATTATAAACCTTCGAAATACAAAGCCTTCTGTGATAACTCCCGCATCGAAGTATATAGAACAACTCTGTTTGAATCTCGCCGCGTTCCGAAGTATAATTTTGGTAGTAAAAGACTATGGAAACTTTTACAGCGGCTTATGATTCAAAACGGGGGCATTAGAGTTGTTCCTTGGATTGCGGTAGAATGCTGTAACAGCGGATGTGTGCCATGTGAATCTCATATGGCAAGTTGCAAGGTAGCAAGAAAACGTTGAATTGTGTATTTGTTGAACCACTATGCACTAGTAGAAGATGTTAGTAACTTAGTTGGCATGTAAGCCTTCTAAGTGTATTTGAAAAGAGGGGCAGCTTCTCGGTAAACTCGTAAGAGTCTGTGCCGTCGAGTGAAAATCGGCGGAGAGACGACATATAGTAATCACATTGACTGTAGGCTTGAGTTTCATTACTCCATTTCGTTCAAAATATTCTGGCAAAATCGAAATAATTCCTCTCCAAATCTTAGAACAATATCTCCTCATGATTGTATGATTACGGCTGGGATGTTCTCGAGTGTAGAGTACCAAAAGAAAAACCCCTCATCTGTACAATGGGAAGGGAGAGGGGTACGTGCAATAAGACCATTGCGACCCAAACAGGCTTAGAGTCCTTCTAAAGCGATGAAGTGTCAAAATGTCACCTTGACTTACTCTTCTCTACGCTTGGAATAATTTCTCGAGCATGTATGCCAGATATCGGGGCCGGTAACCGAACTATCGAAGCCACAATCAACATCACGATACTCTAATAGGATCACGAAACAAGCCTCGATGACGTGCAAAGACTGGTCATTGATTTAAATTTCCCGATACGTTGAAGAGATTCCGAGGTGGTGGTCTGGTCGCGTGGTAAGTCCCGTTCGGCTAAAGTCTCGGAATGCCACGAGTGACGAGGTTCCTCGCTCCCATCATTCCAGCAAGTAACGTTGGAAGTACTCGAAGTCTCGAAGGTCCATCTGCTGTCGAGGTACTGTGCTACAATATAAAACTTTGATAACAGAATGACTGCTCCATGCAGATTCCCGCAGAGATTCCGGAGAAAGTGGTTGACCGCTTCTCAGAAAGCTGAAGAGGACGAGTGCTGGAGTTGGTATCGCAGCTCAATCTTCCGTTTGGATAGTTTGTGTCAGGTCTGCGGTCGGCGGTGTAAATTTGATCTTGAGATTATTGGTTACACAGGTAAATCTAAATTCAACGAGTTCTAGGCTCCCTTTCGTAAGATAAGTTTCAAATTTTTACGTCCATACGCATTGCCCTCTAAATACTCGGTACGAACAAGAACCCAGAGAAGTTGTTGTTTTGTTATGGAGGGTTGCCATCAGCGTCTATTGGTTGCAGACCAGTAATCGTCAGCGCCTATCAGACACAAGGGGCAGTTAAAGCTTATCCAACCAGAGTGCTGTTCCTGAATTTAGTCAGGGGAAATTTAAAAATACTTCGAAGTACTCGAGTAAATGCCGTCCCGTCCCTGTACCGAAGTTTGGCCCCTAGAGATTTTTTTATTGTGCTTGTTGTGGTGGTGATGTTGAATATTCCTATCTCCATCAGAGAAATGTCTTGTTTTCGGTTGTTTGATGTCTTGAAACACCAACGTTAAATTTGTATACGTTTCTCTAATTAGTTAATAACTGTCTAATGATTAAGAAGAATAAGATAGTGGGACAAATTTCAGCGATATCAACCAAGACTCCAAGAGCGTACTCGAGTAGCCGCCCTGCGATGCCCCTCTCAACTGGCGACGTTGAAGATGAAAGAAGGGTCCGGTCGTGCGGCTAATCAATCTCCAATCTCTCGTTAATCTTCTGGTTTTCCCCATCTCCATCCCCATGCTTGATCTGCCCCTCAAAGTCTTATCAAGAGGAGATTGAGCGATCTTGAAGATGGTCCATGACCTCCCACCCATCTTGTTCGTCTTCGCGGCGACTTATTTTTTCTTCGGTAACCCTTTTTTTTAGTGCACACCAACACCGTACCGGTAGAATACTGCGCTGGCTTCCAATTCATCTCATCTCCCTCGATCCACTCGAGTCGCGTTCTGCACTGGGTTGGTGACTTATGTTCATCCGATGATCTGAATCATCTCAGATTCCCAGTTGGAGCCTTCCTGGGAGTCGGCGCCATCATTGGCCTGTTGTTTGAGCCGAAATTGCACGATGGTTTGGGCAACTGGGCTGCCAACCGAGCCAACCTTTACAGATGAACAGGCACGGGGTAGCACGGACGTACCGCTGCCGCTGGATTCATGCAAACCAAAAGCGACGTGTAAAGCCAGTTTGAATCAAGATCGTCATGATTGACGGAGGGGAAACAAAGGTTATTCCAACAGCCAGACTCTAAATTTACAATTAGGCTTTTATATTCGAGTTTAGTATAATGGGGGGTAGGGGGGGTATGGTTATTATGAGTGTGCGGCTCGCGGCTCGCGGCTCTCGTCATCTTCTTCTATTTTAAACTCTCACTGGGGCTCTCAACATAGCTATAGGTACCTAGTCTAAGGTAGATGGGCGATCGCTACTGAAATACCTACGTACAGAAACAACCGAGAGTGCAGCAAGCCCATTCAACCAACAATCGGCCAGCAGTAGTTAAAGCTGCATCATCAGCGGCCGGACGAGTAAGCAACTCACTCAGAGTGATCCCACCAAATCCTTCGTGCCATACGATGACTCTCGCTAAGCGTATTATTTTCGAAGCGAGAAAGGGGGAATGGTACTGTATTTTTATATCCTTCGAAGCAGTCGTACGTATGTCGTCGTATATACGAAGTACAAAATACGAAGGCGTCGTAATCAGCGGAGACAAGAATCGCCCAGGCGGAACGATAAGGGAATATAAGAGTAATCCAAGCCTAAATGTTCCGCCAGAGGGGCTGTGCCAGATTGCCAGCGTGCCCGCCTGAGCAGTGGCAGCACTGAAGATTAGGTACTGAAAACTGCTGAGAACTGCTGAAAACCGCCTGAAAGCATGCCCTAAAGGTGACAGCGAAGGCCCGAAAGTGCTGTCTGAAGACTGAAGCGCTACCAGTACAGGCGTGCGTGGCGTGCATCCCCGTGGCTCTTGCCCTGAAAATCGGTGGTAGCCCTGAGTCCTCCTGGCTCGTCCTGTCTCCAAGATTGAATTTCTGCTGATCTCCGGTGTTACTCGGTACCCCAATCCCCTGAACAATTTTAGCCGAGCAGGGAACCAAGGACCAACCCCCTTTGGCAATTTGGGTGATCCCTGCTGGTTCCTGGATTTGCGAGAGAAAGAACGGTGCAGCCAAGGCGGATCCCTCTCAAATGGGCCTCTATGGGTCTGTATGGGCTCCAGTCAGCGGTCGATGCTGGCCTCCAGGGCTGCCACATACGGCAGGGTCCACAGCGCGATCCCCACAGTTGAGATGCTTCCCTCTCTCGGACCCCTCGTGTTGGCGGTCGAGAGTGCTGGAGCGCTGTCAGTGGACGGTGGCCAGCATTTAGTGGGTGGTCAGGACCTGCCAGGCCTGTCAACACTGCTGTTGGCATCGGCGCTGGAGCAACACGATTTTAGTAGCCAGGGGCCCATTGAGCACGCTGATTGGCTGGGTTCGAATACGCTAGACCCAACACGGCTAGAAAGGCTCTCGTCGTGCCTGCCAACAACAGACTTCCAGCCCCTGTCAGCTCACGGGCGCCAAGCCGCCAACTTTTAATGATCCTGCGCTCCCTGTCCCGGTGGCCGGCTCTTATTCCCTCTTCTCCACCTCACTCTTCTCTCCTTCATTGCCATCTCCCCAGATCTCACCTGCTACTACCTCACGTCCTCTTTTCTCGTCCTCCCTTAAGCATTCCCTCCAACTGAGTGTCTCGACGCTCTACCACATTCCTTTGGAACCGCGACTTTATCGAAAAGACAAAAGACCTGTAAACATCAAATCAACCTACCATCTCAATCTCACGATACGATACAATTTGCAGCCCTAAGATCGCACTCCTCCAACACTCGTTGAAAACACGCGCAAACTTCAGATATTGTCTCGGTCGCTCGTCAAATGTATGTGTAAATCTTATCCAATGCCATCCTGTCAATATCAAAAGTCTTTGGGCATGTACGGCAGCGACTCGACATCTATTGGCGACACCATGGCTCTACTGATGGGAGGGTGCCAACGCTGCTATTATAGTTGATCATGCTAACACTTCACCCTTAACCTCAGATCTCCGACCCTGACAACACATTCTACGACTCGTGATCTCACCAGTTGAATAACCAATCCGTCCTTTAGTTTAAGCATATTTTCCACGAATCCACTTCTTCACAATGAAGTTCTGCCATTTCGCGCTCCTGAGCGCTTCAGCTCTCGCAGCCGCGAAACCCAACACTCACAACCATGCCCACCACCACCTAGGGAAGCGTGGTACACCAGTGGTAGTTCGCGAGATTAGCAACGTCGTCGTTCCTGGCCCAGTGATCACTGTCTATGAGCTCAATGGCAAAGCCATTACATCTGATGACGTTAAAGTTGGTATCAAGTCTGGCAAATACATCCTGGTTGGCGAGACTGTTCAAAACGCTCCTCAGCCACCTCCACCTCCACCAGCTGCCATTCCTACACCAAGTCAATCGCCAAAGGCAGCCGAAAAGCCTAAAGAGCCAGAAAAGCCCAAAGAGCCAGAAAAGCCAGCATTCCAAATCGCCGGTATCTTTGCTGAGAAGAAGCCATCGTCATCCAGTTCATCAGAAGCCCCAAAGCCAACCGCCACCGCTGATCCATCGCCCTCAAAGGCCGAGGAAAGCCCAAAGGCTACCTCCCCATCCAAACCTAACTCTGGATCCGACGATGGAGACGTAGGCGCCGAGTTCCCAAGTGGTAAAATTCCATGTTCCACCTTCCCATCTAAATATGGTGCCATGCCTGTTGACTGGCTCAAACTTGGAGGGTGGTCTGGTATTCAAGCCGTCCCTGACTACACCACACTCTCAAAGAGTATCTCTACCATTCACACCAGTGTAAGCGGTGGATGCAAACCAGGTGCTTTCTGCTCATACGCTTGCCCAGAGGGGTATCAAAAGTCCCAATGGCCAGCGGCTCAAGGAGCAACTGGACAATCCATTGGTGGTCTTTTCTGTAACTCCGACGGCATGCTTGAGCTCTCCCGAACTAGTGTCAAGCAAATCTGCACAAAGGGTGCTGGTGGTGTTAAGGTCCAAAACAAGTTGAAGAAGAATGTCGCCATCTGCCGTACTGACTACCCAGGTACTGAGGCTGAGACTATTCCTTTGGACACTCAACCAGGTGGAATCTACGAACTCACCTGCCCAGTCGCCTCTGAGTACTATGAGTGGGAAGGCAAATCAACCTCCGCCCAGTACTACGTCAACCCAGCTGGTGTTCCAGTTGAGGATGCATGCCAATGGGGAAAGCCAGGAACCAACATGGGTAACTGGGCTCCTATCAACATTGGTGTTGGCAAGACCGCTATTGGTACCTTCATCTCTGTCTTCCGTAACATCCCAACCAACATGGACGGTTCTCTCGACTACACCATTTCAATTGTTGGTGACGTTACTGGAAAGTGTGTCTACAAGAACAACAAGTTCTACAACAACGGGGTTGAGTCGCCATCTGGCTGCACTGTAAGTTTCCTGTTACTACAACATTGATTAAAATTTATTAACTGTTTGCTAGGCTGCCGTCAAAAACGGAGGAACTGCAACCTTCGTCTTCACTGAAGAGTAAACGCTCTAAGACTATTCAGTTTCCAACAATGTCTAATCTCTGGTGTATACATCCCGCTCGCCGCACACACACCTGGAACCAATGCGAGTGACGAAAGTTGTTTTTTCCCTTATATCCAAAACTGTTCTAGAGGTCCATAATTGATTGTTGGTCCATCGACCCTCGCCACAATCCAAATAATCAAATAATTGTCGTTAATGAGTTTTCCCACGGAAGTGCCACGATCTCATATGCATGCCTTCTGGAATCTCGACACCTTTAGAAGATCCTTTTCTTTCCTTTGTATTCAATGTCGTTAATGTTTGTTACTATATTGTCCGGTGGCTGGGCGCCGTTTCTTGTGCGCAAAGCTACAATGCTTGGGCCATGGGTGCTGTGGCTTCTCTTTGATGTTTCTGGCAGGCGTGGGGTGTTCTCAATGGGTGGGTGTCCTTTATACTTGGAGGTACAGGCTTACTTCAAATTGGCCGCTGTCACTTTGGTTATTCGTGCTATGCCCTGTGTCATTGGCGAAGCAAGTCCTGGCATATCCTCCAGCAGTCTCCATATTTCTACGGCCTTTGGTAGCCGCTGGCGCACTTTGCATACCTATTTCTATCACGCCGTTTGTGTTCTGCATTTCAGCGATGATCTTTCAATGATGAATATGGATCTGCCTTGTGGCTGGGCTACGGGCTGTAAATACTGATGGTCTGCATCAATTTGGTAGTCTGGTGGAGAGGAGAAAAGAGAAAACAAGAAGACATTTGATCTGTTGCGCCCAATGTCCTTTTTCCTAGTCATATGAGGTACAAAAAACCATGTTCAAGTTCCACTTCTCAGTGTACACAAAGTCTTCTTTTACCTTCTTCAACCATCCCCTTTTTGTGATATCTAGCGATTTGAATTCACGTTACTTCACTTCGTCCCTCAGTACATACTTGCTAATGCCATGATGAAAACTCCTTAAAGGTTCTAATATGTTGGTCTAATTGCCATTGTGTCATGCTGAAAGTTTAATTGTTGGTTAAAGTCATCAACTCAAAGTAATAGAACAGTCCTAGGCCCATAACATGTTTACCATCACAGGTTCATGTTTATCGCAAAAGACCCAGATAATCCATTTGCCAATCAGAAACAACAATAAAGTTTTTGGGTCGGCCATCGGAACTCTATCCGCCACTAAGTGGTGCATCAAATTGGAAAATAGATTGATTACGTCTTGTGACAAAGAAATCACGACAAGAAACTGGCAAGCCACTTTGATTGCAACGATTACCTGAGGGAGCGCCAAACCCAAAATATAAAATGATGACATCCCCAGATGTGAGGGGCAATGGTAACGGAGTACTTGTACCCACCACTCCAGCTGAACCACACACCTCCTCCCCGAAGGTCGTACAGTCCTCGTCCTCAAGCGATCGCAAAATCGTACTCGATAATAGTAGTGGTCCGTTTGAGAGCGCGGACTCGAATGCGATTCCCCCCGACCCTTTGACGGCTATGCCGGGTGCGACGAGTAGTACGCGGGGTGGTGTGGTGAAGGGGGAGGGAGAGGGCAGCGCGGATGAGACGACGAGTATGGTGAGGAGGGGAAGTCGACAGTTGGATTATCAGGCTACGAGCCAGGGGGTACCTATTAGTTCCGGGGCGTCTTTGAGGGAGTCTGCGAGAGCGTTGAGGTCGCATCCTAGTACGGCGAGTATTAGGAGGAATGGAAGGGTGTATGAGGGACCAGCGGTGGGGGATGGGGGGAATGGGGGGGATATTGATGGGGAGACAGAGGGGGGTGAGCAGGAGAGTTGGTGGGCGAGGATGTTGTCCGAGTATGGGAGTATTGAGTTGGAGAATAAAGGCAGTGTTGCGAGAGATCATTTAGCTCTTGGTTTGTGGTTTCTTCTTTTTCCCCTCTTGGTGGTGGTGGGGGATCATTGTGCTAATGGGGATTGGATGGCGCAGAACGGACTTTTCTAGCGTGGTTGAGGACTTCTTTGGCTTTTGCTTCGATTGGTATTGCGATCACTCAACTGTATGTTCTGCCTGCCTTTTCTTGTTGTTCCCACGTCATCTGTGAAAGGGTACTGCTGACTGCTGCGCTAGCTTCCGACTAAATACCACTTCCGAGGACATGGATAGCTATAAACATCTCCGACAGATGGGCAAGCCTCTGGGCGCTACGTTTCTGGGTATAAGCATAATGATGTTGGGGGTAGGATTCCATCGGTATTTCGAGTCGCAACATTGGATCATAAGGGGGAAGTTTCCAGCGAGCCGGGGGAGTGTAGTGCTGGTTGCTCTCGTGACTTTTTGCTTGATGATTACGTCTTTAGTTGTCGTGGTAGTGGTGGAGCCTGGTACGTTTGAAAAGAGATAATGATAATTTGGGAAATGAATCGTATGGAAATGGGAATGGGAATGGGGATGGGGATGGGGATGGGGATGGGGTTAATGAAGGCGTTGCTGGATAAATGGCGTTGGGTAAGGGCATCGAATGTTTGATATTATGCATTTGGGATACGTAATTAGCTGCCTCATATTTTTTAATATAAGTTAATCTATACTTTTTCAATTGTAAATTTTCCTTCTTTCCTCGCTAATTTTTGAGGTGAATGTCAATTTGGTAAATTCATTTCCCTTTTCAACACCACCTGCATACATCAAACTCGCATCGCACCTCTACAAAAAGCCACCACCAATCAACAACCCAGTCCCCCCACCAAGAATCTCTCATCAAAACCCCCCACGGGATAAAAATACATCGGAATAGCCTCAAAAAAGAGAGATCATGTCTCCCAAAGACGCAGTAGACATCCCCTCCTTCGCAACCACCCAACTCGCCCTCCTAGAAGCCGAGCTCCAATCCGAGCTCTCAGAAACCTCATCTCTCATAACCAATACCTCGCCCACCTCGCTCCAACGTGCGGGACTAGCCATTACCAATCTCTCTCTCAGCTCGCAACGCACGGGTCTGGGGGGTAAAACGGTCGTCGAGCTGGTTCCTGACTCAGCTACTGCGAGTAGCGATGGTGAGTTGCCGGAGCACGGGATCCGGAGTGGGGATATTGTGGTGGTGAGTGAGCAGCCGGCGGGGAGCGCGAAGAAGAGGGAGGTGAAGGAATTAGAAGGGAAGGGGTGTAGGGGTGTTGTTACGAGGGTTGGAAGGGCGGCGGTTTGGGTGGCTTTGGATGAGGATGAGGGGGAGGGGGTGGGGTTGAAGAGGCTTTGGTTGGTTAAGTTGGCTAATGATGTTACTTATAAACGGTATGTTTCTTTGTACCCTTTTTCTTTCGAGGTTGAGGGTGTTTTTGAGGGGCGTTTACTAAGTGGTATGTAGAATGAATCAAACCATGACTAGATTGTTGAAGATGAAGGAAGATGAGTATTCAAGCTTCGTTCGGATTCTCTTTGGGCATGGAAGTCCTTCTCCAGTCTCTGATCCTGGGGTAATCGACTGGATTGATCCAAGTCTCAATGATTCTCAAAAGGATGCTATCAAGTTTGCTTTGGGATCAAGAGAGATGGCTCTTATTCATGGTCCACCTGGTGTAAGTTCTCCTTCGCTCTGTGGGAAGAAGTGATTTCTGATTTGTGAGCTAGACTGGAAAGACACATACTCTGATAGAACTCATTCTTCAAATGCTGAAGCGCAATTTGAGGGTTCTAGTTTGTGGGCCTTCGAATATCTCGGTTGATAATATTGTTGAAAGACTGTAAGTCATTACTTTTGGTCTTCATGTTTTGAGCACTCGTTCTCATTGATTGAGAGGAGAAATGAGATGAAGTCTCATTTTCCTTCACATCTATTGATTTTGTCAGTAACAAAGACATGTATGCTGATTTGTTGCAGTGCTCCACATAAAATCCCTATCGTCAGACTAGGACATCCCGCTCGTCTTCTCCCCTCAGTAGTGAACCATTCATTGGATTATCTCACTCAGACATCCGATGCAGCAGCCAGTAAGTCACTTCAGTCCTTTGACATAATACTGCATCTTCCACATTACCCAAAAAGCTACCTATCCCATATTCCACAATCCCTCCACCCCATAAACCTCCTTCAACACCCAAACCTAACATTTCCATCTCCCAGTCGTCAAAGACGTCCGCAAAGAAATGGACACCAAACAAGCCTCCATCAAGAAAACCAGAAACGGACGAGAACGAAAAGCCATCTACATGGATCTCCGAGAACTGCGAAAGGAATTCCGAGACCGTGAAAAGAAGTGTATCGGCACCCTGGTAGGAGGAAGTAAAGTTGTGCTTGCAACACTCCATGGAGCCGGTGGTTTTCAGACAAGAGATGAGAAATTTGATGTTGTCATTATTGATGAAGCCAGTCAGGCTTTGGAGGCGCAATGTGTGAGTTTTTCTGTCTTTGATTTTATTCTCTATTTTCTTTTTTGCTCCTCCTTCTATCCCATTGACTTACCTCCAACCTCCCTTTGCCGAGAAAAACATGTTTATTGTTTATTCTCTATTTCAATAAGCGAAAACCCAACTTTCTAATCTTCTCCTACTAGTGGGTCCCCCTTTTACGAGCTAGCAAAGTGATTCTTGCAGGTGATCACTTACAATTACCTCCTACCATCAAATCTCTCAACTCGAAGAGCAAGAGTAAAGCAAAGAATACCGATAGTGAGGGAATTATCAAGGGTATGACTCTTGAGAAGACTCTATTCGATCGCTTACTTGGACTTCATGGTCCGGAAATTAAGGCAAGTACCGATACTCTTCTTTCACCTACCTTTGTTGTGTTTCTTACATTCACTGTTGGATGTATGTATGATGATATATTCTCTCCCTTCTCCCCATCTCGGAGATTCACTATAAAGAGAGAGTCCAGGGTACAAGGTACAAGTGAAGAATATGATATATTTTGAAATATAAATCCATTTCTATAAACAAAACACTTCAAAAAAAGGAAGGATTTACACCCCCCTCTTAGAACACCACTAACAAGACACCCTCCAGAGAATGCTAACAACCCAATACCGAATGCACGAAAAAATCATGACCTTCCCCTCCACCTCACTCTACGAATCCAAACTCCTCGCCGCCGACAGCGTAAAAAGCAGACTATTGAAAGACCTCCCTTACGAAGTTCAAGAAACCGAGGATACCATCGAGCCCCTGATCTTCTTCGATACGCAAGGTGGAGACTTCCCAGAGAAGAACGAGGAGGAGGATGTTGAGAAGAAGAAGTCGGGGAAGAGTTTGATGGGTGAGAGTAAGAGTAATGAGATGGAGGCTGTTCTCGTTAAGCTACATGTGGAGAATCTTGTGGATGCTGGGGTGAATCCGGAGGATATTGCTGTTATTACACCGTATAATGCTCAGGTGAGTTTGCTACCCTTTTTTCTTTGATTTTTGTTTACGGGGTATTGGTATACTTCATTCTCTGTCTATTACTGGGGCGGGGAGAAGAAGAAGATCGAGATCTCCGCCGATGATGATGATCGCTCGGTGGAAATTTAATGGGGGAGTATGGAGGACTCGTATATATGAAGTACATGAGTTTAATCCACTCCGGAAGTGGGAAGAGAGGGAATTGATATCACAAATCCAACCGAGCTTTCGGAAGAATTATTTATTATTATTACGGATGAGACCAGAACCAGAATCAGAACCAGAATTAGAGGGCTAACGGTTCCGTTGTAGGTAGCACTCATGGCACGAGCCCTGAAAGAGCTCTTCCCAGGCATTGAATTGGGAAGTGTTGATGGGTTCCAAGGACGTGAGAAAGAGGTTCGTAAACAGCCAGTCTGGCTGGCCCCCAGACACTAGAAGGACGCATTAGTAACCAACCATTGTTGCCAACAGGTCGTTATTGTTAGCTTGGTCAGAAGTAACTCTGACCGGGAGGTTGGGTTTTTGGGGGAGAAAAGGCGTTTGAATGGTTTGTACTCCATAAATGTGTGGCGAGGTTGCAGTAGGTTGGATTGGTTGCCGTTACTGATTATTTTTCTACTGTAGTGGCTATGACACGGCCCAGAAGACAACTCGTGGTTATTGGCGATTCTGAAACTTTGTCGTGAGTTCAGACCACACTCCTGAAATTTACCCAATCACATTATCACATCCGGAATAGGACGAAACGCTAACGAAAAATGTGATTGTTCAGAAACAATAAATTCCTTAAGCGATGGATGGACTTTTTGGAGGAGAATGCCGATTTGCGCTATCCGTCCGTGGCGGAATTAAATTCCAAGTAGAGATGAGGAGGACATCCAAGACTCACTGGAAGGTATCGTTGATGTTACTCGAGTAAACAGGTTATGATTGTTTGCTCGGAGGTTGATCCGGATAGCAATGATGATGTTCTCGTCCAGGTGAGAAGTCCGAAGTGGATTAGTTGATCCCACGTGAGTTCAAGGATTGTTGTGGATGATCAGACGAAAGACGAACGGTAGGGAGGGCGTTTCACTTAGAAAAAAGCAACATTAGCCCCTACGTGTTCATAAAGGGGCCAAATCCGAGGGGGCGACGATGTTGCCATGTTGGCGACTGATGAGCAGAGTTTTCGATATGCAGCCGTCTTCTCCAATATCGAGCATCAAAGGCCAGTAGAAAACTGGTAGTAAGTATGGAGTAGCGCGGCAATAATGTTGTTACCAAAAGTAAATACTGTAGTAATAACAAACAAGATGCACGCGACTCTAAGAGACTGCAATTGCGTCGAGTCAGTAGGGTACTCGCCTCCCCCATTGACTTGACTAGTCTTGTGCTTGGACTTCAACTCTGGAATCCTTGACTCTCGCGGCTCGTTTCACCAGACTGACCAAGTTGCATTGAGTGCCTCCACGTCCGCAAGCCGTCAACCACTACTCTCCCCTCGGGTGCAACATGCAGCACGGTGCAGAAGACGATAAAAAATAGCATTCCCCTCATTTGGGCCGATTGGCGCTTCCAAACGGTTGAGGTTTGTCGGCCTGAGTGAGTGAGTGAGTGAGTGAGTGGACACGATGTTTTCTTGAGATGCAGCTGGGCACTGCGAGCTGCGAGCTGCGTACTGTGTCACTTACTGTGTGCGCGCATCGGACGCAGCGTCTCTTCACGGTTGGAATTGGGAAGCGTGGCAAAGGAAAACATAATCCCAAAGTTCGGCATAGAAGAAAAAACGGGAAACAGGAAGGGAAAAGAGAGGCTCAACGGGCGCTGATTCGATGGGTATCGACGGAGGCTACTCGAGTATCACGACTAAACGACGAGGGGCGAGCCACAAGGACCCTGTCGTCTTTAGCACACGGCATAGAGGCTGGTGGAGGGCCTCCGAGGTCTGGGGAATCGTAGAGGAAGATCTGGCAGGGCATTCCCGTCCCCGAATATGATCTTTTTGTCCTTGTCCATCACTCAGCAAATCATCCATCATGTTCCAGCAATAGTACCGGTACTGTATGATATGTTTGATATTCCTTGGTGTTGTGCTTCTGGAAGTTAAGAGGTCGAGGTGGATTGGTGAGTTCATCCTCATGTTGAGTCTGCCTGCCAGTGCCAGTGCCAGTGGCAGACTGCCAGTCGCACGCCTGTCTTGTTCGTCCTGTTTCAGAGGGGCAGACAAAGATGCACGCTTGGGTCTGGAGACTGGAGACTGGAGACTGGAGACTGGAGACTGGAGACTGGAGACTGGAATGTGATGAGAATTACTCGCCTCGCGCTCGTACTTGGTACCTGAGGGCCAGAGGTGGACCGGAAATAGTAATTACAGTATAGGTAATAGCGGAAAAAGCGCTCAACGCGGACAAGTGACTCTTGAGAATGGGAACCAAGGCTAAGCTACTGCAGACTGCAATCTGCAGCCAGTGCAACTACTGCGACTACTGCAACTTACATTGCATTTCCTGATATCAATGTTTTTTGGTATTTACTCGTAGCGGCTGGTTTTAGAGACTCCTTCCATGCCTCGATACCTTGATTCGATGCCTCCAGGTGCTGAGGCGCTGAGGTGCTGAGGTGCTGAGGTGCCTCATTGCCCCCACTGTACTGAGTGAGTCCCCTCATCCACTCATCCACTGAGATGCCCGCCCTCCTTGCATCCACTCGACTCTCGCACTGCTGCAACACAGTCTCCGCACTAACCGGCATACAAATGAGAACAAAATTTCAAAATGTCAAAATGTCAAAATGTCAAAATATGATCAAAAAGTTGCTGTGAATAGATGCATGGTCTAGGTAAGACATCAAGTACCTATATGAAGCAGAAGGATGAAGCAGATGAAGCAAAAGTATGAAGATGAAGCCGAAGCGATGGACGGAACTCGAAAAATAGATGCCGTATTCCATAAATCCCCGAACGCGGCTTAGATGGGAATTGGGTTGGGAAATTCTACGATGAATTTCGTTGGTGGACAAAAATGCCGATATTGAAAATATTGGCAGGGGCTCCCACTGAAATGGCTCTGCCGCTCTGCCACTACTGCCCCATGCTCTACGTGCCTCTGCTCTAGCTGCTCCCTGGGAAGACCCTGAACCACCCCCCCTCCAGTGCCCCCCCAGTGCCCCCCCCCCCAACCTCTTGACCCACCCGCGCTGGGAAGGCGACCAACTACAGCGATCTTATCGTACGTTCAGGTCTCGTCCCTCGTCCCTCGTCGCAGGATTTGATACATTTCATACATGCGACTACCGCTACCGCTACCGCATGGACTGGCACTGCGCTGCACTGGTACATTTTCTTCCCTACGAGTGGTCCTAGGAGTGGTGCTAGGTGTCTAATAGGTGTCTACTGTAGCAGTCTGGGATTCTGGGCTAGGTATCGAACTCACCACGCGATGTGCGATGCGAAGCTCTTCCTCGACTTCTTATTGACTTGTTCCCCGTCTCGTATCCATCTGCTCGAGAGCTCCCACTCCCCAACTCCCACTTATTCTTCTCCTTCTTCTTCTTCGTTATGCATCCATCCCAGAATAGCTTGATGTCTGTTCGCATATAGATTTCCCCGGAACTTTTTTTTTTCCCAAGCGGAATCTATCCCTTCCAACAATAACTTCAATTTCCACCCAACACCTCCGAGATACTGGATACTAATAGCAGAGCACATGGTAGCCTGTACCACCATTCCAACCCGCCATAATTCCTTTCAGATGCCTATTTGTTGACCAAAAACCAATTCAATTCCATTCGACAGTGTCGGTGTCAGTGTCAGTGTCAGTCTTTGCGGGTTGAGAGGAAGAGGTAGAACCACCACCCCCCACCCGTTATCATGAGCCCCTTCCGAGCTTCTGGAAGATGGAAGTCAGACGGTCCCAATCGGACAAACACTGGTTCTTCGATACGAGGGCGAATAGGACCTCCAATTCCTATTACGGATGACGAGGAGTTCCCAATCAGGGCTCCAGGGGCAGGTCGAGCAGTGCCCATGAGAGAAAGCACCGGCCTGGAGCAGCAACTGGCCCCTTCGCAGGCAATAGAAGCAGAACACATAATTCCACAGCCTGGGGTGGTTGTGGATGATGACTTTATAATACCAACAGATGCCACCGCTCCCGCACCGCCCACTTCTGCACCACCACCAATTCCAACAATGGAAGAAGGATCTCCCATGCACACAAGTACTGAACAACCAAGTACCTTGCGAAATTCAACCACCACCGCTCCCTCAAAAAATAGTATGGTTGTAAACCAGCGTAAAAAGTCTTCTCTGAAAACCGTCTTTGGTCGATTATTTGGGAAGAAACGGAAGAGTACGGCAGTCACGTTGGATGGAAATGAAAGCCCGTTTACGGACCGCCGGGATCAGCACCGCAGTGTAAGTTGAACAATTCCAATTGGACAATTGGAATCGCAAATTGCTGACATCATAATAAAGGTCCCGCCTGCCTCACACGATAATCCTAGAGAATCAATCAACCTTCAAAAACGTTCCACCTCCCTACCTATTGATGAGTACAACCGGGCGCTCCGGTCTCACTCTGTACTTGTAGACCCCGAGGAATTTACACGTCGTGGTACTCCGGATACAATTCGAGATTCAATACAAGCGGATGGCAGGATCAGACCGCGTAGAGCTACCACTCCTAGCCGGCTATGGACACCAACGAAAGGGCCTCCTCCGATTGCAGCCAATTGGACAGGACTTTCCCCGAGACCTGTAAGCAGTCATGCCAGAGGAAGTCGTGCCATCACAGTTGATGAAGAGGCCTCCATTGGTATGGCAGTTACCAGCGGCAGTCATCCCAATAGACGATCTCGCAGTGTTGGAGAACTCAGAGCTGCTGCACTCGGAAGAGTAAATGTTGGGAGAAGGAGAAGTGATGAAATCAGGTACTGGAGGGAAAGCTATGACCCAGGAGTCACGTCTCCAATTTCCTCGAATAAAGATGATAATCCATACGAGAGGGAAGATTTCACACCTCCTCAAGAAATGCCACAACCTTTTAATTTTGGCCCAATGGGAGAGTTGGCTGGAATGAAGATTACTCAAGCTGCCAGCCTGGATACCAGAGTTCAAAGACTCGAAATCAAAGTGCAAAAGATGGAAAAGGAATTAATACGATTGCATCGCCAGCAGTCTGCGGATGCTTTACAACTCCAAGACCCACCCCGACACAGCAAATACCGGCCGCGTACTGGTGCATCTGAGACCTCCCAACAAAAGCACGAACCGCGACATCGAACTTTGGCTCTAGAAGGGACGAGCCAAAACCGATCTTCATCTTACGGCAGTAGCCGCGCCCCCACAATCGATACCAACACGTATCACCAACCTTCACTTGAGACATTCCCTCTTTCAAACATGTCGAGCACTGATCCTTCCAACATTTCGTCACAAAACGTGACTGTCCGTCCACTATCAACATCTACAACCATCAGAGGAATGCCTAGTAACTCTCCAACCATCTCCAAGGATGGAAGTTTCACCCAGGAACACCTCTCCTACCTCACCAACCTAATCATGACCGAGCACAACGCTCGTCGCGAGTTAGAAACCGTCGTCCACAACCTCCAAAAGGAAATCCGAATGATCCGCCCTTCGACCGCGTATCCTACGACCAACGCGAATCATGCTCTTAGTAACCATATGATTCAAGGCCAGCGTGGTGGGGCTGCTAGTTCGTTTTCCAATTTCGAAGGCGAGGATAGTAGTGATGAGGAGGCAAGATACGATGATTTCCGCACGCCGAATGAGGAACGCGAGTTCCAAGATAATAATACGTTTGGGGATCTGGTTGATGAGGACCAGAAGAGTACTAGCAATCGCACGATGAGTTTGAGTCGGATGACGGTAGGGAATGGGATGCAACTTGTGTAGATCATTTGGTTTGCTTCGTCCTCTCTCTCTCTGTCTCTCTCTCTCTGTCTCGATATATATATATATTTTTTTTCCTTTGTTTACCTTGTTTGTTTATTATGGGAAGATACCCACGGATTTTTGGATAATGTTTTTCACGGGATTGGTTGATTTGGTGGACTGAGTCACACAATTGTTTGGTGTTTTCCTATTTTATTTTAAAGTTTTGTGTATGGAGGTGTTTCTTCTTCTTTTTGTTTTTTTGGGAGTGGGTGGTTTGCTGGCATTCTTTTTTTTTTTATCTTTTCTTGCTTCTTCGAGTATGGGAATGTATATCGTCTCTGTGGGATACATATATATATATCTTGGACGTGGGCGTGGGTTGGTTGCTTGATTGGTGGTGGGATATTTTGGCATAGGTAGCGAAGCGAGTTGGGCTTCATCTGTTTGGAATAGAGGGCCTTTTTTTTAACTTGAGCTGAAAATTTTTAAAATGTAGATATATAGACTGTGTCTTTACCAACCATCCTTACTTTTGTGTTTATGTTTTTCTCTGCTAGGTTGTTACGGTTGGTAAAGTGAAGATGTCATTGTGAGAGAGACGGACGGGGATTTCTTCATGTTCATGGGTGTTCGTTCGCATTGATAGTTTATACTTACACTTATAAGCCTTCTGAAACTTTTAAGGGTAGGAAACCTTGGAAGTTAGTTAGTCTGCTTTTTCTTAGTTGTAGGACTACTGTAACGATGTCTGTCTTCTATGTTGACAAAACCGTCCGGCTATCCTTCTTCTTTGCTAGATGGTTGGTTAGTTAGTTAATTAGTTATATCGTTAGTAGGTACTGTAGTAGGTAAACTTTCATTCATGTTCACATCCTTTCGTACATCTCAGATTTGGATTTAGACCTGGAGCTTAAAATCTTAATCTAGAATCGGAATACATAGCCATAAGTTGTCCTGGTACGAAAGGGTGGGTTCACTTCCCATCATAGAAGCTGTGGATATATAGGGAGCTCGCTAAAGGGTCTTAAGGGTGTCTTGTAGATAGGGAATATTACCTCCTGTTTGTCTTGACTAGCTAGCTAAAAATGACTCATACCCTCCTTCCCCTCGCCAGGTTCTTAGAGAGCTAAGGAAGGAAGGAGAGCTCTCGTAAGATAAGATGTACGTATTTATCCTTGTATATACCACGTTTTCTGTAAGACTTACTCTTACAAAGTTTCTATGCTCTATATCTTTAGTCTTCGGAAGTAGGTAGGTAGGTATTTATATATGTATGTCCCTTTCTTTCGTCCTGCGATCGAGAATCGGAGGTAAATTAAGGTGAAGAGGTCTAAGGGGAAGTTTGAGGAGACATTTTTTCTTTTCTTTGGTGGGTTGGTTTTTTTATGTTGATCTTGATGATGATGATGAGGTATTGTAAGATTTCTGTGCTTATGGTTTGAGAGGGGTGTAGTGTGTAGGTTGTGTGAGGTGTAGTGTAGTATACGATGCTATCTGTTTCTTGTTTCTTTTTTGGCCAGTCGTTATCTTCGAATCTAGATCTCAGAATCTAGTGTAAAAGCGATAATAGGATAGTGATTAAAAAGGTAGTGAATCTACAAGATAATTTCAACTACTAGTAAGCCAGCCAATCATCGGATATCTTCCTCGCTAATTTTTCAAGGGGGTAAGCGAGGAATCTTTTTCTCTTTATCTATAACGGTAGAAGAAGAGGGCTATATAGCTAGCTGGCTTGAATTATACTAGGTACCTTGTTAAATTTATTTCTTCTGCCTAGATATACTAAAAGTATGGTATTAATCTAATCTAGTTATATCCTAGATTGATGGTATTTAGTGATTCACTGTGAGGCTCGTAGAGCCTCATATGGATTACATATGGATTACATTAGTAGGCTGACGTAACAGCCGCAGCTGTACTGTACATATGTGGCCATTCCGGCCACCTTCGCTCTTTACACTTATTATTATACACATATTTCACATTTACTGTTCCTACGCGTAACATTCACCAGGAGTACTATCTCTTCAATTTAACTCACTCTAATGGAAGCAGATATAGGAAATAGATTCACCTAAAGAAATATATAAGCGGAAAAAATAGCTAAGCGAGCCAACCACATATATCCCTTCCCAAGCCCCTTTACATGCGGAATTTCTTCTGTGCAGATAAGCGAGGTTTTCAGCTGGTATTGAAAACTTGGTTTTACTCGTCTAATTAGTTATATATAAGTTAATTAGATTCGACTCGATTTTAAAGCCTCGTTTACATACTAGTAGGGTGAAGCAATTTTTAGCCTAAAATTATTTGAGAAGTCCCTGGGTAGAGAAAGACAACGAAATAATCTGAAGAGATATAAGGAAGTGAGGAAGTGAGGAAACTCTGAGAGGCTTCCACATAATGGCCACAGATTAGGTATTCAATCGAAGGTTAAAGAATCAACTTAATTCATCATAGGGAAATCAAATATTGTAATTGGATTAATAATAAACTCATTATTTTAAACACGTTGGGGCAATTGTAGAATGCAAAGTAAAAAAACATTCACTGGTTTTTACATCCCCTGGGTTTTCTATCTGACCTATTACAGTGATAAAATGATTTTTAGACAATCCTTTTTGTAAGGCGTGTGAAGGTTATAAAGGTCGTTCTCCCCCATAAAGCTTTTTAGGAGTAGGATAATACTCGCTGAACTACCTACCTCATCTGACACGAAAATTGATACAAAGATCATTTCCGTCTTTCAGTTTTCCCTCTGTGATCTTCTAAGGGGAAATAATACCAAGGTTCTACTGCGTATTTCAAAGGGTGACTGACAGGTAGAGGTCCTGTATTGTGTTGGGTGGTGTGCAGTTACCTAGGTAGGTATTTGATGAGGGTGGATAGGACTGCGCAGATGAGAAAAGGTGCGATAATACTCTTACTGTAGGAAGAAAAGGATGATAGGGGAAGTCTTGATGCACACACATCTTTGGTTGTGTGGGCGATAGAGGAGGGAGTCGTTGAGATAATGGCGAGAAAGCCCCTGTGAATGGAAGTGATTGAGACAGCTGGAGGCTGCGGATTGTGTACAAAGCAACCTGGAAGCAACCTGGAATCATCTCTGAAGAGTACCTGCACCTTCACTTGCATGCTTGGAGAGAGTGATGCACCCAGAATTGGTTGAGGTCGCGCCAGCAGCATTCAAGGAAGGCGCCTTAGGCAGCGGGAGAAAATAGAGAAGGTAAGAGAATCGCGCTTCGCAAGTGCAGGTAGGCGAGACAAGAGAGCTTAAGGACAACAGGAGGCAAGAACAATCTGAAGCCTTGATGACAGTCGCCAGGCGAGGGCGACCTTTGGAGTGTTGGCTCAGTGGTGGAGTGCCCAGATGTCCAGTCGAGTCGAGTCGAGTGTCGTGTTTTAGTAAAGGAAGGAGCGAGACCAGCAAGACTCGACCCTTTTCTGACATTTAAACCTCGGGCGCCAATCTGCTTCGAGAAGGAAGGAGCAAGAGGACACCGAATCCCAATGCGGGTTAGCGTCGACTATAAACCCCCCCCCTCGGATTGGAAATTTCCCCAAATTCCCCTTCTCATCTCGACCACAGCCGTAAAGTGACTCCCCCATTTCTACAACCATTGTGATTTGTGATTTTACGAGGGCTGTAGAACCGTCGTAGAACGGTTGTAAAATTTTGCGACAGTTTCACGACCGTTAACACTATTACAACGGTGGTAAAACGGATTCCAAAATGGGGGTTTTCCTCCAACGTACTTGTAAGATTCTATAATAGTACCTAGTACAATGTAATATAAAATCAAACTCTCGTGGCGTTTCGAGTGTCGAATCAACCACGGGATCAGGTATTTGCGATCTCTGCTGCCTTTTTAGCTTCTCCCTAGCTCGTCATGAGGAGATGACCCTTCCGCTGCGTTAATGTAACACCAATATGGCTTTGCTTTCCTATATTTGACAAAGGAAAACGACAAAAGAGCTCGTGGAACAATTCCAGGGAATAAGAGAAGTTCAACAGACCGTACGTCCTCCTGAGAATGGTGTCGCACTTTGTGTGAAAGCAGGTAGTTAAGTACCTATTCTTCCACTAGGAGACTAGCACTTGCTCAATTCTCTGACAAACCCTAAGAATACTGCCTTCCAGTAAGAGAGCTGATACAAGTTGCTCTTATGCTTAATAAGTGATAGGCGAAGTCTAACCAGGTACTTTGACATACGATCAAAAGATGGTTTAGCCGTCAATTACCAATGTATAACCTAATAGTCGGTGCATCCTTCTACTGTGTATGACACGCAAAAGACCGTATACGAAAGAATTTTGTAGGGCTCAGCCTTTATGAGGACTACTAGTTCTCGTTCTCTACTGGGTCTTACTAGAATACAAGGACTTGAACCTTTCCACCTGTGAGTGACTTGACGGCAGATGATGATACTTAGAGCGACAACTTTAGAAATACTGAACATACCCACTATAGAGGAAAGTCCCTATTTCTATAACTGTTGTGTTTTTGTGACGGCTATAGAACCATCGTAGAACGCTCGTAAGAGACCTGGTTATTACTCTATACACACTACCTTAGAGGAAACCCCCCATTTTGAAATACGTTATACCACCGTTTTAAAAGTATCAATCGCTGTAAACTTTTACAATGGTTGTAGAAATGGAGACTTTCTTCTATGGTACCTATTAAGAGTTAATATACGAAAAGTTTAGCACAAGCTATATTACTTGCATTGGGTGGTGTTTTTGCAGCATTTATTTGGCGTTTTCGGATCTTGTTAGCACGAGACATCAGGAGAGCTCGTTTTTCACCAGGTCTCTAGGTTGGAGACTGGTGGTGGAGATTTTGTTGCTTGGTAAAATACCTAGGTATTAGGAAGGGATGGGATGTGTTGATAATGTAGAGTGGTAATAATGGAATTTTGTAGAATGTTGTATTTGGACTTTGTTTCTTTCCCGTGTGAGTCTGATATACACGATAGCTATCTAGAACAGTGAGCAACTTCATACTATATCATAGGGCCTTGCCCTTGCAGGGAATGCCATTATATTAGTGAATATTATAGAATGAAAGTAAATAATTCAGGAAGGAAGAAAGTGAATAGGAATAGTACGTAGAGTGAATAGTATGTATCTAAGGTGAATAGTGAAGGTAGTAATAGTATATAATCAGAGTGAATGTAATAAAGCAACAGTGAATAATTTAGGTAAAAGTGAATTGTATATAACAAGAGTGAATAAAACATAATAACAGTGAATAGGATAGTATAAGAGTGAGGGTTGAGTTGTTTGGGGCGGTTGTTGTTAGGATTAGTGAATTCACTATTCTCTACTAACATTCACTATTTACTGTTTGCTATTTATATTCACCATCTATATTCACTATTTACCATTCACTCTTTACTGATCACTAATTGATATTCACTGTTTTCTATATATCATTCACTATCTGCTATAGCCATTCACTATTTACCAATCACAATTTCTGATTCACTGCTTTGAAAGTACCATTCACTACTTATCATTTACTATTGACTATTATCCTTTACCCTATTATTTGTACTTTTCAATCTTATCTTATCTATTCACTTTTACCTTGTCGGAAGTGAAGAAGTGGTGGAAGTGAAGAATTGGTGGAAGTGAAGTTTGTCTAAAGTGAAGTCTATAACAAAGTGAAGTCTATAGTAAAGCGAAGTTTGTAGGAGGTGAAGTTTGTGAGAAGTAAAGTTTATTAAAAAGTGAAGTTTGTGAAAAGTGAAATCTGTCGAAGGTGAAGCTTGTCGAAAGTGAAGTAATATTAGAAATAAAGTCTATTAAGAAGTGAAGTTATAAGAAGTGAAGTCTATAATGAAGTGAAGTCTATCGAAAGTGAAGTTTGTTAGAGGTAAAGAAGTGTCGAAAGTGAAGACTATTAAGAAGTGAAGAAGTGTTAGAAGTGAAGTCTATAATAAAGTGAAGTTTGTCGAAAGTGACGTTTGTCGAAAGTGACGTTTGTCGAAAGTGACGTTTGTCGAAAGTGACGTTTGTCGAAAGTGACGTTTGTCGAAAGTGACGTTTGTCGAAAGTGACGTTTGTCGAAAGTGACGTTTGTCAAAAGTGACGTTTGTCGAAAGTGACGTTTGTCGAAAGTGAAGAAGTGTTAGAAGTAAAGTGTCAGGGTGGGCAATAGAGTAGATTGTCCGCAAGGAGAGAAGGAGAACTCCTCGCGGTAGAACTAACTAAATAGCTATAGAACCCAGAATACCCCGCACTTGTACTAGCACTATTCACTTTCGCTTACCCCGCACTTACAAGCAATACCCCTTATTCACTCTCGCTTATACCCCGCACTTTACCCCTATTCACCTAAGCGACTAACATGTACAAATCTATTCACCATAGAACTCGAAATCGAACCTTCATATAAGGCCCCCCCTTATACTAAAACCCTACTACTTAAGCGCTTCGAGCAGCCTGTAGTTCCTCAGAAGTAGGTTGTAACTTATTAGGAAAAGAACGATGGAATAGAGCGCGAGATATAGACCCCGAAAAGACGTTTTTAAGAGGCTCCTAGGTACTCTCGTTATAACCTCGCTACTGAACAAGATACTAAAATTGGCCGTCCTAACGCCTAGAGTCGACGATTTTATCGATAGCCTAGAGCTCGTGACCACTATTATCAAGTGCCACTAGCATTACTAGCGGATTAGACTGGCCAGGAAGCGGAGTGCCCGCCGAGGGACGTAGTAAATTAGTGTAAAAGACTAGGTAGATAGACTTAAGCTCGGGTGGCAAGTCTAGTTTATAAGCGTACGAGTTGACCTTCTGTAACACGTAGAATAGGCCAATAAACTTGGCGTCAAACTTCGAAATAGGACGCGTAGATAGGATATTCTTAGTACTTAATAGTACTAAATCGCCTACTCGATAGTCAGGAGCAGGAGTTCTCGAATTGTTAGCCGAGGATTCTATAGAGTCCTAAGCAGCTAGTAGATTAGTTCGAAGTAGTTCGAGGATTTCTTACATTTTTTATGCGAACTACGTGCCAGCTAGTTCTTTTAGTAACAAAGAATCTAGGTCTCTTAGTGGTAAAAAACTTAGCCTAGGATAGTAACCGTGGTTCGCGAAGAAGGGGGACATTCTAGTCGAACTATTTATAACATTCCTTATAGCGAATTCTACTAAAGGAAGGTATTGTACCCACTTCTTCTAGGCGAAGTCTAAATAAAGTCGAAGATATTTCGCTACCGACTTATTTATAATTTCAGTCTAGCCATCGGTCTTAGGGTGGTACGCTGTCGAGAGCTGTACCTGAATTTGTAGTATCTCACAGATAGCTTTCTAGAAGTCAGATATAAATAAGGTTCCTCGATCAGAGACAATTGAACTAGGGAGTCCGTAGAGCTTCTAAATATCTCGAACGAAGACGTGAGCTAAGTCGGGGGCGGTCATCGTCGTCTTATAAGGAATAATATGACAGTCCTTAGAAAGTCTGTTAGTTACTACTATTATCTAGTTAAAACCGTCTACGCGAGCGATAGGTCCTATAAAATCTATAGACAAGTCGGTCTAACGTTAAAGTAGAAGTAGAAGTGGTTTTAGAGTGCCTTAATAACGAAGTTGTGAGTACTTATTACGAGCGCAGTTCTCACAAGCTTTACAAAACTAAGCTATATCGTAGTAAAGTTTTAGCCACTAATAATAGCGAGAAACTAACTCGAATAGCTTGTTCCGACCCGGGTGCCCGCTTTCGACGGAATCGTGGCTCTTTTAAAGTAGCCACACGCGTAAACCAGTGTTAGGAACGTATAAGCGGTCTCGGAAGTATAACTAATTATCGCGAATTACGTACTCCGACAGCGACACTTCTTTAGAGTGTAGAGTACAGTTAGTACGATTTATTTCGGTAGATATTCGCTTCTAAAAGGGGTCGTCAGGATAACCCTCATTAAGTATACGAGTAATCCTCTGATTATTAGATTCCTTAATCTCATCAAGTTAAATAGGTGACAAGCGTAAGGCTAGGTCTAAATTACGTTCCTTAAGCAGGGCCTAGTCTTAGTATTTTAGGCGAGGGTCGTCCGAGTCTTAGGGTAAATCCTAGGAGCGGCGAGTTAAAGAGTCGGGCTTGACAAGGTCTTTTATAGGGGCCACTTTAATAACAAAATCAAAAGAAGACAAGAACTCACTCTAGCGTACTTAACGTCGAGTGAGATACTTAGTAGTCATAAAATATTTAAGATTCTAGTGGTCTATAATAACTAAAATAGGGTATTCGACGCTGGCCAGCTCGGCCCGCCAGGATTTAAAAGCTCGTACAATAGCAAGGAGCTCCTTGTCGTAGATCTCGTAGTTGTATTCGGCGGGATTAAAGACTCTAGACATAAACGTAACGGGGTGTAAAACGCTATTAAAGTACTAAGAAAGTATTGTAGCAGAGATAAAATCCGAAGAGTCACATTCTAAGACGACTTCCTTAGTATAATTAAAGTGTCGAAGAATAGGGGCTAAAATAAAAGCTCGCTTAAGAGTCTAGAAGGCGTGCTTGTAATCCGAATCCTAGGACTAGGATACACCTTGCCGAGAGAGGAAATTAAGAGGTTTGACGATATACGAGAAGTCTTTAATAAAGCGACGATAAAAGTTAGAGAACCCGAGGAAAGCTTATAAGTCCTTAAGGTTAGACGGTGTCTACTAACAAACAACTATAGCGACTTTGTCTAGGTCTATTTATACCCCGTTAGTGTTAATTATTATACCGAGGTATTTAACTTCCTATACTTTAAAATCACACTTGTTTATATCTAAATTCAGCCCCGCGGCTTAAAGAGCGTCAAGTACTTAGTAGACGTACTGGCGATAGGATTAGAGGTTATCGGAATAGACTAGTACGTCGTCTATAAAAGTAGTATAAAATATGTCTAGGAACGGGCGGAGAACCTCGTTGATTCGGGCTTAAAAAGTAGTAGGTGCGTTAGTAAGGCCGAAAGGGACGACAAGGGACTCGAATAAGCCGTATCTAGTGTTAAAAGCGGTAAGCTATTCGTCTCCTTCTTTTATTCTAATACGATTAAATATAGCGATTACGTCGAGTTTTATAAAGTATCGAGCCTTGCTTAAGCGTTGAAGAGTCTCTTAAATCAGTAGAATAGGGTACCGGTTCTTAATAGTAATGTCGTTCAGAAGTCGGTAGTCTACGTAAAAGCGAAGGCCACCGCCAGGCTTCTTTGTAAATAGAACTGGTAATACTGTAGGTAAAGTGCTTACGCGGATAAAGCCTTTGTCTAACTATTCCTTAAGGTACTTTCGTAAAACTAGAAGCTCTGGTTCGGACATGTTATATAGCTTACTATAAGGCGGGGTCTTATTAGGCTTAAGTTTAATATAGAGATCGCAATCCCGGTGTGGTGGTAGGATATTAGCTACGTCTCTGTCGAAAAGTAGTAAGTGACGATAGTAGTGTTATAGTAATAGAGAAGTAGGATCGACTATTGATTTTAGTCGTAAAGCGATCTCTACGTCTTCTATTAACATACTACGTAAATAGAGCTCCGAGGCTCTCTATTGTCGAGTTAGAGGGGTATTCAAGTTAGGCAGGGGTGAGAAGGAATCTTCTTATAGAATACGCTCTATCCGCTGAGGGCTATAAAGATTATCGTATAGACGAGTGTAACGCGGTTCCTCAACTAAAGCTTCCTTAACTAAAGAGTCGTCTAAAACTACCCCGGACCTCTGTAAGTACTGATCAATTTTAAAGAGAGACAGAGAGAACACCTCAACTCTATAAGTCTTTATAAGCGTATAGAAAGCGGCAGCGCCTACTTTCCGCGGCAGTAGTGCCTTCTCTTCCCTTATACAAGTAACTTATATAGTATCTAATCTTTTCGGAATATAGTGAGCTTTGTAAAACCCCGAATAAAAGTCGATAACTCGTCCTGCCCAGTCTACGTTCGGATTGTGGAGAGCTAGCCAAGGTTGCCCTAGAATAATATCGTAAGATGCTAGCGTAGTAACGTAAAACCGCTACTAACGTTCGATGTACTTACTAATAATTAAATCTAAAGTGACAGTATATATAATAGCACCCGTAATAAAAGGTCGTCCGTCTATGATACAAAGACTTCGTAGCCGAGCGAGTAGTTTAAAAACAAATCTATTTCGTTGCGCATAGGTAGAATTAATAAAGTGTTAAGCTGAGGCACCAAAATCAAGTATATAATAAGTAGTAGAAGTGATATATAGATTATTAGTATTTATATCTTTATAAACCACTTTACAAGGGACTTCTATAACGTTCTTCTACCTTTCCTCTAATGTAGAGAGCCTTAGTACTTTATTCCTTTTACGTCTCCGACGGCGACTATTGCCAGAGACTACGCTTTTCCCGCCTTATCCTTCTTTACCTTTGCCTCTTTCGCCTTCTCTAATTTAGGATAGGGAGTCTTTAGATTATAGTTAGGAGAGTCGTAGTAGAAGTACAAGTTGTACTTAGTCTGGTATTCCTTTCGAGCTTTCTTCTCCTCTGGCGTATTTACGCGCTTCTTGTCTTCGATATCCTTCTTTATCTAAATCACCTTACTACCAATCCTCAAAGCGTCTAAATCTATAGGGTCACCACTAGGTTCCGCCGAAGGAGTAGGTAGGAGAATAGGTTGTATACCACTAGTAGGCTTCTTGTTGAGGAAATTCTCGCTAAAAACGCGGCGGCAGACGTGGTCGGTATCTCGTACAAG
The DNA here is from genome assembly GCA_900536425.1 of Hymenoscyphus linearis. Classification (NCBI taxonomy): domain Eukaryota; kingdom Fungi; phylum Ascomycota; class Leotiomycetes; order Helotiales; family Helotiaceae; genus Hymenoscyphus; species Hymenoscyphus linearis. Next base: position 2,557 of record UNPR01000158.1, on the reverse strand, counting down.
GGAGGCTAAATTCGTTAGATCGAGTCTATTGCTATAGAGGGGGTTCTATAAGACGCGATTAGTAACTCTCGAATCTAGGGCATTTTGTAGTAGGGTGTAAGCTTCGTATCCTTAAGAGTGTGCTACTATACAGAGGGACAAGAAGTTAGTAAGGAAGTCGCTAGTTCTTATATTGCCTTGTTAAAGCTTGTAGAGCTTGTTAAAGGCGTCACTTCGTAAATAAGGATTGCTAAAGGTGTTGGTCAAGGTAGTAAAGATGTCGTTAACAGATTGTAAAGCTAGGCTAAATTGTCCGAGTTCATTAATATAAGGGTTAATATACTTACGTGCTTCACCTTTAAGAGTGCTTAAAACGTAGTTTATACGGTCGGTCTTAGTAGTCTACTAATCCTAGTTCTATTAAAGCTTGATTCTTATACTAATAAGGTAGCTGCGAAGGTTAGAGGGAGATCGAAGTATACTACTAAATTTAATAGGATCTAGGTATACTAGCGAACGTATAACAAGCACTTGTTAAGACGTATTTACTAGGGCGGCTTGAGTAGTAGCTCTAAGGGCGTTGTTCTAATTCTAAAGTACAACTAATTAATTATAAAGTTACGTATTCTTATTCTAGAGTTTCTAAGTGTTAACTAATTAATTACAAAGTTACGTATTCTTATCCTAGAGTTTCTAAGTATCTTCCTTTACTTCTTGTTCGTCTCGAAGAGCTTCCGCGTGTCCTTGTCTTTCGCTCTCTAAGCTCTCGATAATACTCTTAAATATCTACTAGAAGGCCTAAGGGTTTCGGGTCGCGGCTTTAGAGAGCGCTCGCGGGTTGTTACAATAGTCATGAGGTCGCTAGCCTCGAAGTAGTCTGGTTAAGGTAGTTTAGCCATATTAGAATACGATGACTATGTCGATCGTATTAATTCGTAGAAGGCGGTTAATATATCAGGGTAGGCAATAGAGTAGATTGTCCGTAAGGAGAGAAGGAGAACTCCTCGCGGTAGAACTAACTAAATAGCTATAGAACCTAGAATACCCCGCACTTGTACTAGCACTATTCACTTTCGCTTACCCCGCACTTACAAGCAATACCCCTTATTCACTCTCGCTTATACCCCGCACTTTACCCCTATTCACCTAAGCGACTAACATGTGCAAATCTATTCACCATAGAACTCGAAATCGAACCTTCACATAAAGTCTGTAAAAAGTAGAGTCTATTAAAGTTAAAGAAGTGACGAAAGTAAAGACTATTACAGTGAAACTTGTATAAAGTAAAGGCGGTTTTTGATAACTAAGTGACAAAAGTGAAGCTTTTAGAAATGAAGAAGTGACGAAAGTGAAGTCTATAATAAAGTGAAGTTTGTTAAAAGTGAGGACTTTTGAAATTGAAGACTGTCGAAAGTGAAGAAGTGTCGAAACTGAATGTCAGGGAATCACTAGAAGCGTGCAAAAGACTACTCTAGAATATGGTTGAGATTGATCGCGAGCCTTCTAAGAAAGTCCTAGAGCTAGCTAATATTTATAGTCTACAACAATGAATCTACGCTATACCCGATTAGGCCAATTGGGGAAGCTCTATATTTAAAACAACATTTACTAAGCGAGTCAACAAACCTATACGTGACTACATTCTATCTATAACTATAAACTTATACGTAACTATATTTAATCGATAACCTAAATCTATACGTGACTACATTTACCTAAGCTTCTATACGTAACTACATTTACCTAAGCTTCGTACCCTTATATATGGTCCCCCCTTACTCTATTAAATATGTTATAAATCAGCGTCTTAAGGCTAAATACGGTCCTAAAGAGCTTGCGTAAGCTCTACGCGAGTAGGCTTAGCCTTCTAGGGAAACCGCTTCTTAAATACGGTAATAGACAAGGCAGCTAAAGAGACAACGTTATATAAAGGTTCCTAGGTGTTAGAGTTAAGATTGTAACCTCTCTACCGAACTAAGTACTAGAATTCGCCGTCGACTCTTCGAGAGTCTAATATCTTATTAACAGCCTATAAGACGTTACCGTCGACGTCAATAGTAATAGGTAGAGTAGGTGGGTTGACCTGTCTAGGTAAAGGAATACCCGTAGCGGGTCGTAATAGGTTGATATAGAATACCAGATAAATTTCCTCTAGTTCGAAGGGTAATTCTAGCTTGTACGAGTAAGAATTAACCACTTAGAGTACTCGGAATGGGCTAATAAACTTAGAGTCGAACTTTACTATAGGGCGTGTAGAAGTGAGATTCTTTGTACTTAGTAGTACTATATTACTAATTCGGTACGCTGGCGTAGGAGCTCGAGTCTTATTAGCGAACTGTTCTATCTTATCCCGAGCGGCTAATAAATTAGTACGTAGATAGCTTAGGATATCCTCTATTTTATAGACGAAGCTAGAGCCTTGTTTCGCGCTTAATTTAACAGGTCGAGAGGTGTCAGGGTATCACTAGGAGCGTACAAAAGACTATTCCAGAATAAGGTTGAGATTGATCGCGAGTCAGCTAAGAAGTCCTAGAGCTAGCTATTACTTATACACAACAAGAGGCCGCAGGCCGCGCTA